>CM066051.1:6653443-6777831 GCA_033557465.1 Ichthyophis bannanicus
TCAGAAAACCAGGAGGCAACAGAGGATAGGACAGAGGCCGGTAAGGGTTGAAAGATCAGGGGAAATGGAGCTGGTATGAAATGAACAAGAAGGATTATCGTCTGCGTTAAAATAGAAAGAAACACCCAGATTGCCTGAATGGATAGGGCTAGGGTAGCAAGAAAAATGTTGAAAAGTAGAGGAGCAAGAATAGAACCCTGTGGAACACCACATTGCAAGGGAAAGGGAGCCGAAGTGGAGGTACCCACAGTGAAACAGAGAAAGAAAACGACGGTAGAGAAAGGAATGAAACCATCGTTAAAACAGTGCCACGAATACCAGAGTCAGACAGACTTGTGAGAAGGGGTGCTATATAAAATAAGCAAAGGTGGTAAGACAAGGCTGCATACTTTCCCCCCCTACCTGTTGTAATTTATATGCAGAACAAATCATCAGGAGAAGCAGGGATTGTAATGAAGGACAACAGAAGTGTGAAGATTGGTGGAAAAGACTCATCAACAACCTTTCGCTATGATGATGATACAACATTACTGGCTGAAAGTGAAGATGATCGGAAACATTTTGCTTCTCACAATTCCAAAGAAACATAGTCTCCAAAATGGGCCTGCACCTTAATGTAAAGAAGAGAAAGATCATCGACAACTGGCATAATCAACAGGTTCATCGTTGAAGGAGGAGGGAATTGCAATCGTTGAACAACTTTAACCTAGTTGAACTCAAATATCAATAAAGAAGCAACAAGCAGTCAAGAAAGGAAATCAGATGGACGCCCATTGCTCTTGGCAGAATGGCTATGAAAGACCTAGATAAGATTCTCAAGAGCAGAGCAAATGTCCGCTCTCCATACGAAGATTTGACTTGTTCAGTTCAAGCCATGGTATTTTCAATTAACATACATATGGATGTGATGAAGCTGGACAGTGAAAAGATAGACAGGAAGAAAATTGATGCCTTTGAATTATGGTGCTGGAGGCGAGGCGAATTACTTGTATACCATGGACCTTGCTCGAAGAACAAACCAATTCAGTACTAGAGGAGACCCCAAAACCTAAGCTTTGCTTTAGGAGCTCAGATGCCAAGACTTTCGCACTTTCATACTTTGGACACATCCATGCGAAGATATGAGGATCATTAGAGAAGGAATTAATGCTTGGCAAAGATAGAAGGTCAGCGCAAAAGAGGAAGGGCCAGCAATGAGATGGGATCGATTACAATAACAGCATCTACAGGTACCCAGTCTGTCAACAAAGAGCCGCCTGACTCAAGACCGAACCCAATTTAGGATAGCCTATCCAGAGGGTTTGCAATGAGTCGACTCCGACTCGACGGCACTTAAACAATAACCTCAATAAAATTGTTTATGGAGAACTTAAACCCTAAGTGGCCTTTCTTATCTAAAGTGCGCCAAGCAATTAGTGCATGTTTTTGCACACGACTAAGTGTCCTGCTCAGGCCCACAGCAAAGCGTTTCTGTGTGTCCATGAGAGTTACCAGCATGCTGATTCATGTCTAAGTGCCACTCATGCATGAGGTGGTGATGGGCCAGGGTAGGGCGGAGGGTAAACGCGAGTGAGCAACACTGCCTTTAAGGTGGGTGCACCTGTACTACCTGCCATGGCAGGGAATGTGGGTCCATGTGATAAGTGTTACCCCGTGCCATAAAAGCAGGGGCAGGATGCTGTGCAGGCCCCTTGCACTTACTGCCAGCGGCTTTTTCCACTTGTTGCATATAATGCGTGGGAAGTGTAAAAAAAACCTTGCTGCACCTTAGTGAAAATGACCCCCAATAGGCTGTACGTGGATGTGAGTATAACCAGAGTGGATCAGCCTGCCTAGAAGTCAGGATGGTGGTTTTAATAATTATATTTGTATTAAATGCTCCAAACTGTTACTGCAAATTCAATGTGTGCCGTGGAGTCAATACTGACTGCTAATGACCCCCCAGTAGCTCCTGGGTTTTCTTGGCAGTGTGGCTAGAAGTAGATTGCCAGGACTTTCTTCTAAGGCAATGGAGGGTTATATGACTTGCCTAAAGCCACAAGGAGTGCCAGTGGGAATCAAACCCTAGTTTCTTGGTTACCAAGCCAGTGCTCTAACCACCAGTCTACTTATTCACTCCATTGCTATTAAGCTAGTTAAAACTGGCAGACTGCTGGGAGTGGGTTCTAAGGAGTTCTGGGTTTTAGACTGTAAGCTCTCCATAGATAGGGAAATAACTACTGTACCTGACTGCAAGTCATCTTCAACTACTACTGGAAAGGTGTGAGCTAAAAACACAACAAAAATAAGAGATGGCTACTGGATTAAAGGAACTGAATAAGTCAGAGAATTCTATTATCTTACAGCCAACCAAAGGGCTGTTCTAGTGCAACACTGGGCTTGATCAAAGAATGGAACTAGTTGTAATTTTCTTGGGTTAAAACAGAGAAACTCTCCTGTTCAGGTGTACGACAAAAAAGAATTTCCAATTCCTTCTGTGGAACAAATACAGAGAGAACTGAAAGACTAAAGAAAGAGTTTAATTAACTTTGCATGGCATAGGGAACCATAAGGCAGAGAAAGCACAGTTACTTACCGGGAACAGCAGGAATAAGTCTTCACATATGGGTACGTCGGTACCGACGGAGCCTGCAAGGGAACGCTCCCCAAAAAGGAAAGATTTTGGGAGCATCCCACAGCGCCTGCACGCTGCCTTCCCGCCTTTCCTAACCAGCTCTCCTCAGTTCGAGTTTTAAATCTGAGACAATAGAGGAAAGGAAAGATATAAAAGAGATACAACTCCTAGGGGAGTTGGGAGGGTTGTGAAGACTTATTCCTGCTGTTCCCAGAGATCACCTGTTACAGGTAAGTAACTGTGCTATCTCCAGGAACAAGCAGGAATGAGTCTTCACATATGGGGACTCCCTAGCTAAGATGCCTGGGAGATCCCCAAGGATATGAGACCCTGAAAGGGTTCCGCGTCCTCCTATGGATCCAGGGAAGGAGGGCAGGAGTTGTTTAAGAATGGAACAGGTGTCTGAGGACAGCCTGACCAAACAAGGCATCCCGGTGGGAGTCCTTGTCCAAGCAGTAATGGGCTGTGAAGGTATGAACTGAGGCCCAGGTGGCTGCTCGACAGATCTGGTCGATGGACACAGAATTTAGACGAGTCATAGAGGTGGCCATGGCCCCTCACATTATGAGCTGTGACATGGCTCTCCAGAGAAAGGTTCTTACTCTGGTAGGCGAAAGAAATACACTGAGCAATCCAATTGGACAGTATTCTCTTAGAGACTGGAAGTCCCAAATGAGAAGGATCAAAAGCAACAAAAAGCTGGGAAGACTTTCTATGTTGCTGTGTCCTTTGTAAGTAAAAGGCAAGAGCTCTTTTACAATCCAGAGTATGAAGATTCCTCTCTGCACTGGATGCATGAGGAGCTGGAAAAAAAGACAGGTAAATATACCTCTTGATTAAGATGAAAAGGAGAGACCACTTTAGGCATAAAGTGTGGATTTGTCCTAAGGACTACCTTATCATGATGGAACCTTGTATAAGGTGGATTAGCCACTAAGGCCTGCAGTTCACTGATGCGGCGAGCAGAAGTGACTGCAATGAGGAAAATAACCTTCCAGGAAAGAAATTTCAAGGAGGTAGTGGCTAAGGGTTCAAAAGGTGGCTTCATAAGCTGACCAAGAACCAAATTCAAGTCCCATGCCACCGGAGGAGGCCTAATGGGAGGTTTAGTTAAAGTCAGGCCTCTCATGATCTTGCAATGAGGGGATGAGAGGAGATAGGTTGTCCATTAATGGGCTTAAGGGACGCTGCAATAGCACTCAAATGGACTCTTACTGAATTTGTCTTAAGTCCTGCATTGGAAAGATGCAGGAGATAATCTAACAGAGAAGTTAAAGGTAGTGTTAGAGGGTCAAGACCCTTTTCAGCACACCAAATGGAAAATCTTAAAAGCATAGGAACGCCTATTGGAAGGTTTTCTGGAAGCATGGAGGATATCCTTCACTTGTTGAGAAAGATTCACGTCTTGAAGGTCTAGGCCTTCAGTAACCAAGCTCTTAGGTGAAAGGACTAGGGGTTTGGGTGCCACAAAATCCCTTCCTCCTGGGACAGGAGGTCTGGAGCAGCTCCCAAGTCCAGGGGAGAGGGGGCTTGGGAGAGATGCAGAAGTAGAGGGTACCACACTTGGCGTGGCCAGCATGGAGCTATGAGGATCATAGACCCTTGATCCCTCTGGAGTTTGAATAGAGTCTTGGGAATCAAAGGAATGGGTGGAAAGGCATAGAGGAAGCCCTGACCCCAATGAAGGAGGAAGGCATCCTTGGCCTGAACTCCCTGACACGGAATTCTGGAACAGAACCGGGGAAGTTTGGCATTCCACGGACTTGCAAAGAGGTCTATGTCCGGGGTTCCCCATTCTTGGAAGATTCTGAGTACCTGATCCATATGCAGGGACCATTCGTGTGGAAGCAGAACTCGACTGAGTCTGTCTGCCCAAGAGTTTTGAATTCCTGGGAGGTATACTGCCAGGAGATGGATTTGATGCTCTCTGGCGAAGGCCCATAATCTTAGAGCTTCGTTGCAAAGCGACAAAGAGACAGTTCCTCCTTGCTTGTTTATGTAAAACATGGCTACTTGATTGTCCGTATGAATGAGGACTGTCTTGTAGCTGAGGAGGGTATGAAAGACCTTGAGAGCTAGAAAAACTGCTCGAAGTTTCAAGAGGTTGATATGAAGAGAGGTCTCCTGTGGGGACCAAGTGCCTTGAGTGGAGAGGTCTTGTAGATGAGCTCCCCAACCTGTTTGGGAGGCATCTGTTGTGAGGGTTGCTTGGGGCAACAACTGTTGAAAGGGGGACCCCAGCAACAGATTTCGAGTGGACATCCACCATTGGAGAGACCAAAAGAGACATTTGGAGGTTGCTATTTGGTCTGAGAAAGCTCCTGAAGCTTGGGTCCACTGGGTGGACAAAGTCCATTGAGCTGCTCTCATGTGTAGGCGAGCATAGGGTACCACATGTACTGTGGAAGCCATGTGGCCTAGCAGTTGTAGCATCTCCCGGGCAGTTAAATGGTTCTTTGACTGAATCTGGGAGGCTAGCTGCACTAGACGTTGGCAAAGGGCCTGAGGAAGGTAGGCCCTTGCAGTGGTGGTATCTAACCAGGCCCCTATGAATTCCAGGGACTGAGTAGGGGTGAGCTGGGACTTTGGGAGGTTTACCACAAGTCCCAGATACTGCAGAATGCACCTTGTGCGGTCCAGGGAAATCTGGGCCTCTGACTGAGATGGAGCTCGGATGAGCCAGTCGTCCAGATAAATATTCCCAGAGTGCGTAGAAATGCAGCAACTATTGCCATGCATTTGGTGAACACTCTGGGAGCAAACCAAAAGGAAGCACTCTGTATTGGTAATGTTTTTCTTGGAAAAGAAAACGTAGGAATCTTCTGTGAGATGGATGGATGAGGACATGTGTGTACGCATCCTTGAGATCTACAGAACAAAGCCAATCCTGACTTTGAAGGTATGGAAGGAGAGTGCCCAGAGAAAGCATCTTGAACTTCTCCTTGCAAAGGTATTTGTTCAATTCTCTGAGATCTAAGATGGGTCTGTATCCCCCTGTCTTCTTTGGAATGAGAAAATAGGGGGAGTAGAACCCTGACCCCTGTTGAAGAAGAGGAACTTCTTCTATTGCCCCTTGGGCAAGAAGGGTAGTCACCTCTTGACCCATAAGTTCGAGAAGAGATTTGGGAGAATTGAAGTGCCTCACCAGGGTGTAGGGAGGAAGGTCTGAGAAATGAAGCTTGTAGCCCTCTCTTATGATGGAGAGGGTCCACTGCTCTGATGTGATTTGCTCCCATCTGGGAGCAAAATGAGCTAACCTTCCTGGAATGGTGAGAGGCTCTGGCTGTTTCAGAGCCAGAAAGGCTAAGTTCTCTAGCATCAAGTCAAAAACCCTGAGGAGGTTGGGACTGCTGAGTTGCAGCAGCCCCTGTAGACTTAGGCCTGGCCTGCTTAGGTTGCTGACGCTTAGTGGAAAAGCGACCTGTAGAAGATTGTTGGCCAGAAGTAGAAGGAAATTTGCCCTTTTGTTAAAAAGACTTTTTAAAAATCTTTTTCTTGGCAGGAATGGAGGTTGACTTTGAAAGTCTATCCAGAGCAGAGTTCTCTGCATCCATTTGAGTGGCTTTTATTTGCCACTCTTTGCCAAATAGATTTTCACCTGTACAGGGCAGATTACCTAAGCCATCTTATTTATTATTATTTATTTATTTATTTTCTCTTATATACCGTGCTATTCTGCATCAGTGCGGTTTACATTGAACAAACTGAAATTACATTGAACAGGGCATTATAACTTGGAGATAACTATTTTACAGGGAACATGGGCTATGGAGCGTTAAGTGGCTTGCCCAAGACCACAAGGAGCACCTGTGGGACTAGAAACCCCAGTCCTTCCGGCCCAAGGTTGCTGTCCTCTAGTGGGATTTGAACCCCCGACCTTCCGGCCTGAAGTACCTTGCCCCAACCACTAGGCCACTCCTCCACCCAGGGTTCTAAATCAGAAGCCTGGAGCCAAGCAATTCTGCGAGCAGCTATGGCAATGCCTGAGGCTCTGCTGGCACCTTCAAAGGAGTCAAAAGCTGCCCTGTTGGAAAACTTTGAAATGTCCTGAGTATGCTGAAGCCAAAGGAGGAATTCGTCCCTTTTATCCTCTGGAAGAAAAGGGAGGAAGTTCTGCAGTTTTTGTGCAACTTCTTTTAGAAACATACCCATGTAAAGGCTATATGAGTTGATTCTGGTAATAAGCATACTGGCTTGGAAGATTTTCCTACCAAAAGCATCCAAGGTCCTGCATTCTCTTCCTGGAGGAGCAGAAGAGTGTCTCTTTGTACTCTTTATTCTCTTCATAGCTGACTGCACCACAATGGAATGGTGAGGAAGCTGAGTTTTCTGAAATCCAGGACAAGGACTAAGAGGCATCTTCCCACAAAGTTTAAAACACACATCAATCAGGCCCCTACTAAAAAATAGTCGCCTTGATACATCCAAAGTCGAATCCTATAGACCTATATCGAGTATCCCCCTGCTGGCCAAGATCATCGAGAAAATAGTCCAGCGTCAGATCCAGCAACACGTCGACATTGAGTCACCTCTCGACCCAGTTCAACATGGCTTCAGAGAATCGCATGGGGTAGACACCATCTTAACTACCCTTTTCGACAAATTAATCACAGGAATTAATAATATACACCAAGGCTTCATCCTTATCTTCCTCGACATTGCTGCCGCCTTCGATTCTGTGAACCATAAGATACTATTACAGCGTCTCCAGGAAAAAGGGCTACAGGATACTGCGCTACAATGGTGTGAATCATACTTAACCAATAGATGACAGCAAGTAAAAACAGGCACCACCTCTTCCGAGCCTTTTCTACAGAAGCAGGGAGTACCCCAGGGATCATCCCTGTCTGCCTTACTATTTAACATTTATATGCAGCCTATCTGCTCTCTGATCCGCTCCCTAAATGTAGAATGCCTGGTGTATGCTGACGACATACTACTATACATTCCATTTACTATTGAGCAGCCCGATTTTTCCCCTATCATCAGATGCTTTGATGCAGTTGCTGAATGGCTCCTCACTCAAAACCTGAGGATCAATCATAGCAAGACTGATGTCCTCTTTGTCACTAGGAACCAGACGTTCGTCACACCTCCTTACCTGCAAGTTAAAAATGCTGAACTCAAAACAAGAGACACAATCCGATATCTAGGAATTACTCTAGATCGGCGTCTGGACATGACAACCCATGTAAAGGCCGTTACAAGATCAGTTTACCACAAGATACGAACCCTCCGCCACCTCCGCCCTCTGCTAGATTTCTCTGACTATCGAACGATATTTCAGGCCCTAGTAATCCCACATCTTGATTTCGCAAACATCATCCTTCATGGTCTCCCACAGGCAACCCTCAACCCGCTTCGGCTGGCCATGAACTCAGCTGCTAGGGTTTTAACAGGTGTATCAAAATTGGAACATATAACACCAATGATGAAAGAGTTACACTGGCTACCACTACAAGCCCGAATCCAATACAAGGTACTAGTCATGACCTTCAAGGCACTAAACAACCAGTCTCCCACACCTATCAGCAACCTGATTAACAATATTCCTGAAAACAGAATAAGACGGCCTGCACTACTCAACATGTTAATAGTACCCAAATTTACCACAAGGTGCACAAAGACAACTTCTAATAGAGCTTTTTCGATTTATGCTCCGACAACCTGGAATGAACTTCCCACCTGGATTCGATCCATACCAAGCCTCACCACATTCAGAAAAGAAATAAAACACCATCTATTTCAAATCTACTATCCCGAAACCAGTCCTGAAAAACACAAGTCGCAGGCATCTAGCCCCTGCTCTAATTATCCCAACGCAATAATCCAACACGAAAACGGTTAGCCGCCCTCTCCCTATGGCTGTATCCTGCTCCCCATCCGATCTAGCTATAACCAAATATCAGTTGTATATAACTCTATGTAAATTTTATGTGTATTATATCCTATAAATAGTTTCCCCCGTTATTCTCCCGTTATGACTGTACCCCTGTTCTATGTAAGCACATTGTGTTATGTAAAATACATTGTTGCATTGTTCAGTTGTAATGTAAACCGCACTGATCTTAATAGCGCGGTATATAAGAAAAGCAAATAAATAAAATAAAATAAATAAATAAATAAGGAGGGACACGATACATAGTGTCCAATCTGCGAGAATGAGGAGAGAGAGTGAGAGGAGTCTCCCATAAATCAATCATGTGTTCATGAAGAATCTCATGAATTGGTAAGGTGACAGCCTCTCTAGGAGCCTTAGAGTATCCTAAAATATCTAATTTTTTTGCTCTAGGCTCTGATTCAGAGGTTACTGAAATAGAAAGTCCTTTAGCTACTTCTCTTATGAAGTCTTGAAAGGACAAGTCCTCTGGAGGAGACATTCTCCTTTTTGGAGAAGAAGGCTCCTTAGGAAGGGCAATGGATACTTCAGGAGACTCATCTGATGAATCAGAATCATCAGAGGAATCAAAGTATCGCCTATCAGGGTGCTCTTCTAACGCTCGATATGTGTATCGAGCGGTATCGACATCGGGCGTCCCCGGTACCAGATCGGTACCGAGAAGTAGCCCTGGATAAGGAACCGCTGCAGTCGGTATCCTTGTCGATGTCGATGCAGTCGGTACCGGTATCGGCGCTGGTGCCGGTACCAGAGCCGATACCGACAACAGGGCTCGTTGTGGTACCATCGGCATCGCAGCTTGAACGAAGGCTTTGATAGCCTGCTGCATGGACAGAACATTCTGATCCATCGATGCCATGAAAGCCTGGATGTCGGTACCGGGAGAAAGTGCCGGTACCCCAGAGCAATCTAACAGGTGATCGGTCGAGGCCGTGCCATCGATGTCAACCTGTAACCCCATAGGAGGAGCTTTGGAAGCCGGAGCTTCCCGCCGGGGTTGTTTGGCTGGTGCAGGATCCTCAAGGGCAAGCCCGGAGGCATCTCGATGCTTAGAGGGAGATCTACCCTTCGAGGCCCTGCTAGGTTTATGTTTGGTTACCTGAGATCCATCAGGAGAAGAAGACCTGGAAGATGTCAATGCTACCGCCGGTGCATCAGCGGGAAACAGCACATGGAGCTTAGCTGCTCGGTTCTGTAACCCCCATTTAGACATTAGAGAGCAGGACGGACAATCCGGAATGGAGTGTTCAGCACCCAAACATTTAAGACACCATTCATGGGTATTTCTAATAGTACCGCTACACTTAGTGCATTTTTTGAACTCGGAGGCTGGCTTTTCCATGAGGGAAATTTTCTTGTGGGCCCTGAGGCCTAGAAGAAAAATACACCAAGTGAGGAAAAATATCGATATGTTTTTTTTTTTTTTTAAAGAAAGAAAAGACCGGCGGTACCGGTCCGGAGTCGGGGAAGGCAGACACGCGACCAAAGAATAAAATAAAATAAAGAACTTCTTCAGCCGTGACAGGGCTCGACCTGCTGGCTCCGCGGCAAAGAAGAACTGAGGAGAGTTGGTTAGGAAAGGCGGGAAGGCAGCGCGCAGGCACTGTGGGATGCTCCCAAAAGCTTTCCTTTTTGGGAAGCTGGGGAGTGTTCCCGCGCAGGCTCCGTCGGTACCGACGTACCCATATGTGAAGACTCATTCCTGCTTGTTCCTGGAGATCATGTCAGAAATAACTCTGAAACACATTTTTTGTCAAAAGTGTCTGAAAGAAATCTATAAATAATTTCTTTCTTCAGTAAAAAAAAAAAGCTGATAATGGTTGTACAGCTTGAATGCTCTACCGTTCTTTACGAAAAGAAAATTAAGACATGTGTACTAAGTTGCACTAGTTGCTAACATGTGCTTGGGCATGCACTTATAATAGTGTGTGCTAAACAGACAGCGTGGGGTTAATTCCATGCTATCTGCTTAGCAATGACAGGTAGGGACATGGGCAGGGTAGAGACAGAGCATGGGTGTGTTTGCACAGGCAATTAGCACGGGGATGGTCAGTGCACACTGATCGTCAATCCTGCGGTAAGCTGGATGCACTTAAGCCACCTCAGTGGGTGGGTTAAGTGCATCCCTGTTATGTGCACATGCCACTGGCACACACTAGGGTTCAAATCAATGTGGTATCTGTTGGGGCCATGCTGTACACGCCCCCAACAAATAATGCATGACTGTTGTACATACTGCACACTCATTTCTATCCTCAATGCACAGTATCTGCAAAACTGCAGCACACTTTAGTAAACATGCCTCTTAATGTCAATTGCTATGTAAAATAAGAAACAGAACAAGCTATCTCACATACAGCACTGCTAACCTTAGATTTGGGCAGCAATGAAGAGACTTCACAGAAAAGATATATTCTGAGCAGTTAAACAATACCAGCTGCGGCCTAGTCCCATGAATTCCAGCTTCTTGCCTTTGGCTGGAAACTAAGAAAGTTAATGTGCTATCACAGGGAAGCCAGCGCCCTCATCTGGCCAAAAGGATAGAAAAAGAGAAACATGATGGCAGAAAATGATCACTTGGCCTATCTAGTCTGCCCTTCCACATCAACTACAATAGTAGGTACTGTCCCATCTTGGCAAAGTTAGTTTTCCTAAAGTCTAAGGGCCTGATATTGAGTTGGGCAGGCTATGCACTCCTACACACATAGCCCTGCCTGCTGACCCTTAACCCCCAATATTCAATGTCGGAATTATATGCGCCCCAGCAATGAATAAGCCAGAAGCCGCAGTAGCTAACCAGGCAGCAGCAATATTGCATGCTGCCCAGTTAGCTCCTGTGCCTTAAAGATAGGCGAGGGCTTTCCTCGTCTATCTTTTAGACGCAGGTCGCTAACCGGGCAGCATGCAGTATCGCCGCTGCCTGGTTAGCGACAGGTTCCACCTCTGCTCCGCCCCGGAATATCCCAACACACTCTGATGCTAACTAGATAGTGTTGGGGCGCATAGAGGAGTTAGAAGGGGATATTCAACAGCACTAACCATGAAGCGCCGTTGAAATCCCCATTTAAGGCATTTACATGCTTTACTTGACTGTAAACCAGGTAAATGTCTTTGGAAAATCAGGCCCTAAGACCCTTTGCTTTTGAATGGACCTAAGACCCTTTGCTGTTGCCCCCATTACAGCTTCTGCCTCTGTCAAGACGGAGGTCCCAATGCCAGCTGAAGGACCGGTTCCATGTGCAGGGTGCCTGCATACTGAAGCTTGCAAGAAACAAGTGGAGGAACTCAGAGAGGAGGTGGGGAGGCTGAGGAGCATTCAAGACAGTGAGAAGTACATTGTTGAGATGCTTCTTGCAACAACCAAGCATTCCAGCAGAAGAGAAGATGGGTGCCTACAGAATGATGAAGGTTAGACACAAGTTACCAGGGCCTTCAGAATCACAAATCCAACTTCTCCAGCCCTTGAATTGAACAACCATTATGAAGCCCTGGAAGTGAAGGAGGTGAAAGCATTCCTGGAAAGAGAAGAACCAGAGCTCAAGTACCCCAAAGTTGCAGAATCAGTGACCAAAAGGAAGCAAAGGGTAGTGGTGGTTTGTGACTCTCTTCTGAGGGGTACTGAGGCGTCCATCTGCCGACCAGACTTGATGTACTGTGATGAGGAGAGCTCTGCTGAACCCATGGAAATAGAGGAAGATTGTAAATATACCTTTACGGAGAAAGACAGGCAGGGAATTCACAGCTTTCAGAGTGCAGGTAAAGGAAGAAAACACACAGTCACTGAAGTCAGGCCACACCCAAGCTCTGCTAACCTAAGTGCAGGCTTGGGGAGTAATGAAATACACCCGAGTAGGAAACAGTGTACGCTAGTTAAGAAACAGCCTTATAAACCCAGGGGACAAAAAGAAAGAGGGCCAGCACCTAGGAGCAGGAAGGAGATCACCGGGGAAGAGAATAGTGAAGACTTTGGTGAGGAGCTCAGCAGTGAAAGTAGCAGCCATAAAGAAAGCCAGGCTTGCAGGAGGAGTGCTGTTAGTCCTGGAGCCAGCCGAAGTGTGGCTAGGAGAATTGCTGACGAGGGTCAGGCTGCAGTTAAAACGGTTCGTGGTCCAGCTCAAAGAGTTCAAGCTGCCAAAAGGAACCGCTTCTAATTAAAAGAATACATGCATAACTTGTATTTGAAGTACTAAAGAAGAAGATAAAAATGGACACTTTGCTTTGCTTGAAGGAAGAAGCTATGTTTTGTTTGCTGAACGTTTGATGAAAACAGCTACATATGTTAAAAGGCTTATGAAGCAGTTTCATTTCTAGTTTGTGTATAATTTCCTGATGTTATTGCTTGGAGAAGAATCCTAACGTTTGTGTTGAGCCTTAGTGCTTTAGGGAAGATAAATAAATTTCTTGTTTGCCTTTAAAAAACCATCGGTTTCACACTACTGTCTTTAAATAAGGAGAAACAACTACAAGTTCCAGAAGTCCAAGCTGTGGACAAGAATAATATAATTCTTTATTTAAGGACTAACATTGGCAGCCCTGCGCCTTTAGGCCTTTGGCCCGGGCTAGGGTGACGACAGTACAGAGAGGTATGCTGTCTGCCTGGTGCCAAAATCCAAGATGTTACGGAGAGTTTGCCGAGACTCATCAAGCCCACTGACTATTACCCAATGATGCTAATCCATGTCGAAACAAATGATACTGCCAGGTATCCCTCTGAGCGTATCAAAAGTGACTCCATGGCTCTGGGACAGAGGGTGAAACAGAGATGGCGTCCAAGAAAGGTTGACGCGTCTTCAGTAGTAGACTGGATAATCTACTGAAGAGGGCCTTAAACTAGATTCGTAAGGGATGGGTGAAGAAAGCCCCCAGATAAGTGGAAGCCCCCAGGTAAGTGAAACATTAAATACATTTATGGAAATGGGTATAAGGGGTAACATATGGAAAGCAGTGTGTATAAATGCACGCAGCATGGGAAATAAGATCCCTGATGTTGAAGCTTTGGTGGGAGTGGCTGACTTGGATTTAGTGGCAGGTTACAGAAACATGGTTCACAGAAAACCATGACTGGGATGTTACTAGACCAGGCTATACTTTATTGAGAAAGGACAAGGTAGGAAGAAGGGGAGGAGGTGGCACTATATGTAAAAAAAATAATATTAAAGGGGGATAAGACATTTTTCAGATATGTTTGTGAGAAGAGGAAGAGCAAAAGTGGTATTGTCAGACTCAAGGGTGAAGGGGAGGAATATGTAGAAGTTGATGAGGATAAAGCTGAATTGCTTAACAAATATTTCTGTTCTGTGTTCAGAGATGAAGAACCAGGAGCAGGACCTCAGAAAACACCCACAAACAGGAACAGAAGCGAGGGGCATCTTGAACAATTTTCAGAAGACTGTATTCGTGAGAAACTAGCTAAACTTAAAGTAGACAAAGCGATGGGACCGGATGGGATACACCCTAGAATACTGAAGGAACTTGGGGACGTTCTAGCAGCTCCACTGACTGACCTTTTCAATGCCTCGTTGGAGTCGGGCATGGTGCCAAAGGATTGGAGAGAGGCTCATGTGGTGCCTTTACACAAAAGCAGAAGTAAGGATCTGGTTGAAAACTACAGGCCGGTTAGTTTAACTTTGGTGGTGAGTAAATTATTGGAAAGGCTGCTGAAAGAGAAAATAGTGAGGTTTCTGGTTTCCAGCAAATTACAGGATCCGAGGCAGCATGGATTTACCAGAGGCAGGTCTTGTCAAACAAATCTGATTGATTTCTTTGACTGGGTGACTAGGGAGTTGGACCGAGGGAGAGCCCTAGATGTGGTGTATTTAGATTTCAGTAAAGCTTTTGACACCGTTCCTCACAGGCGACTTATAAACAAACTAAGCACCCTAGGGATGGACCTAAAGTTACATGCTTGGGTTAGAAATTGGCTGAGTGGGAGGCAACAAAGAGTACAGATAAATGGAGTTCACTCTGAGGAGAAGGAAGTTACTGTGATAAGGAAGCTTATCATAGCTCAGGAAGGAGCTATAGAAAAGATGATGTGACTCTGAACAAGCAACCTGTCAGTTCTGGTAGAAATAAGAAAACAGAATTTTCCCATAGAAGACTACCAGTCCCAGAATGCACCAGGTTTCCAACAGCCATCAGAGGAGCTGAAGTGAGAAAACGTGTGTTCAATCAATAGGGCTATGAGGTAATCCCTAAGCACTCATCTCAAAGGGCAGGGCCTGATTCAGCACAGCTGCGCTGTATTAGGGAGGAGCACTCATCAAGGCAGCATAAGAATAGAGTTTATTCTACAGAGGACAAGCATCAGCATCAGCTTCATCATCCTCTCCATGATTATCTTGGATATGCAGAGAAGGATCACCAGTTGCATCTGAAGGATCAGCAGAAGCAGAAGCCAAACCGGACGGATAGAGAAGGAAAGAGACCCTCTGGAAGGAAGAGGAGAAAGGCCTTTGAGAGGTCTAGAAGAGTCCAAGGCAGTACGTATACTGGGAGGTATTCCAAGAGCCAGCATAGACCATTGGACTGGGGAAAGCCAGAGGAATGGTGCTGTAGAACAAGGAATCTCCAGAGGCTACCTGTGAGGGAGACGGCTGCACGTGGAGGGGACTCTAAGACCTATGCCAGAAGGTATGTGAAGAGAGATCCAGTGTCCAGGGATCAAGATTGGAAGGCTGGACATAAGAACTGGACTACATACTGGCCAGGCTATATAGAGAGGAACTGTAGCAGCAATGGAAGCTCAGGTATGAACACTGATCTATGCCCTAGCTATAACCTTGAAAGACAGCAGGGAAATAAGTGTTCTCCTGAAAGTGCTCCATTGAAAGATTCATCTGTGCCAATTCATGATAGTGTCGTCCCTATGCTTGTTGATGAAGGGGGAATAATAGCAGATGAAGATATTGTTTATAGGGACTGCTCTCTATCCAAACTCTGTTGGTAGTTTTCTGTGATAAAGCACAGCAGCCATCACAAAGAAATATAAATTTGTTCTTTATTCCACTAAGAAAAGCTCTTGAAGCATGATTTGACTCACACAGTAGAAAGCCAGCCAGCTAAAGGGTTTCAGCTGGATAACTGATAGCAATTGAGCTGCACTTAATTGCTTGTGAGCTAGGAGAGAATCACTTCTGGTTCTGTGTGGAAAGTAATCAGAAGTTAACCTTACAAGAACAGTTTATTTCTTTCTTTGTGGCTTTTCCTTTGTTAGATATAAGCTAAGAAAACATTAGCTAATTGCCTGACAAGTTTAAAGGTTGTTTTCCTGGTTTTGATTTTTGACTTTGTTTTACCAAGTTAAACACTGCAAGCAAGTAACCTAATTTATGTGCTACCAAGCATATCTGTGCTGGGAGAAATAACCCCAACAATAAAATAAGTATTTTATTGGCTTTACCACTTGTGCACAACTAAAATTATTGTCAGCAGCTGTGTCTGGTGTGAATGAACTACATTACCCACAATACCTTGCAAAACTCATATAAATATATGCATTGTCAAGACTGTGAAGATTCTCACCCCAGGCAGCCGTCTGACATTACCAGTGGTGTGCCCCAGGGATCTTTCCTTGGTCTGATTCTTTTTAACATCTTTGTTAGTAATATAGTGGAACGGCTGTCGGGTAAGGTTTGCCTCTTTGCAGAAGATACCAGAATCTGCAATAGACTAGGGACCCAGGAAGGTGTAGATAACATGAGGAGGGATCTAGATAAGCTTGAAGAATGGTCTAGAATTTGGCAGCTGGGATTTAATGTTAAAAAATGCAAGGTCATGCATTTGGGCTGCAGCAATCCAAGGGAGCAATATAGTAAAGGGGGTGAAGTACTTTTGTCCACTAAAGAGCAGGACCTAGGAGTGATTGTGTCTGATGATCTTAAAGTAGCTAAACAGGTAGAAAAGGCCACAGCAAAAGCTAGAAAGATGCTTGGGTGCATACGGAGAGGAATGGCTAGCAAAAAAAGGAAGTGATTGTGCCTTTGTATAAGTCTTTGGTATGACCTCATTTGGAGTATTGTGTGCAATTCTGGAGACCGCACCATCAAAAGGATATAAACAGGATGGAATCAGTTCAGAGGGGGCTACTAAAATGGTTAGTGGCCTTTATTATAAAGTATAGGAGGACAGACTTAAGAATCTTAATATGTACACCTTAGAGGAAAGGCGGGATAGAGGTAATATTATTGAGATGTTTAAATATCTCTGTGGCATAAATGCACATGGGGAGAGTCTCTTTCGATTGAAAACAAGTTCTGCTACGAGTGGACATGGGATGAGGGTGAAAGGGGATAGATTCAGGAGTGATATGCAAAAATATTTCTTTACGGAAAAAGTGGTGGATCTGTGGAATAGTCTCCCAGTGGAGGTGGTAGAGATGAGAAACCAGTCCAAAACGTGATATTTGTGGAAAGACAGAGCTTTTATTGACACAATGACAACCCGACACAGGCCATGTTTCGCTACCCTTCGTCAGAGGTTTGTCTGGCATATGCTTGTTGTTCTTAAGTGCCGTTGAGTCGGAGTCGACTCATGGCGACCCTCTGGATAGCTATCATCCTAAATTGTGTTCGGTCTTGAGTCAGGCGGCTCATTGTTGATAGACTGGTACCCGTAGCTGAAGTTATTGTCTCGATCCATCTCATTGCTGGCCTTCCTCTTTTGCGTTGACCTTCTATCTTGCCAAGCATGATGTCTTTCTCTAATGATCTCTCTCTTGCATGATGTGTCCAAAGTATGAAAGTCGAAGTCTTGTCATCTGAGCTTCTAAAGAAAGCTTAGGTTTGATCTCCTCTAGTACCGACTGGTTTGTTCTTCGGGCAGTCCATGGTATACACAGTATTCGCCGCCAGCACCATAATTCAAAGGCATCACTTTTCTTCCTGTCTTTCTTTTTCACTGTCCAGCTTTCACATCCATATGATGTTATTGAAAATACCATGGCTTGAACAAGTCAAATCTTTGTATGGAGAGAGACATCTCTACTCTTGAGAATCTTATCTAGGTCTTTCATAGCCATTCTGCCAAGAGCAATGCATCGTCTGATTTCTTGACTGCTTGTTGCTTCTTTATTGATAGTTGATCCAAGTAGGTTAAAGTTATTCACAATTTCAATTTCTTCTCCTTCAACGATGAACCTGTTGATTATGCCAGTTGTCATGATCTTTGTCTTCTTTACATTAAGGTGCAGGCCCATTTTGAGACTATGTTCTTTGATTGTGAGAAGCAAATGTTTCCGATCATCTTCACTTTCAGCCAGTAATGTTGTATCATCAGCATAGCGAAGGTTGTTGATGAGTCTTCCACCAATCTTCACACCTCTGTTGTCTTCATACAATCCTGCTTCTCTGATGATTTGTTCTGCATATAAATTAAACAGGTAGGGGGAAAGTATGCAGCCCTGTCTTACACCTTTGCTTATTTTAAACCATTCTGTTTCTCCTTGTTCCGTTCAAACTGTTGCTTCTTGATCAATGTACAGATTGTGCAAGAGTACGATCAGGTGTTCTGGTATACCCATGCTTCTTAATGTGGCCCAGAGTTTCTCATGGTTTACACAGTCAAAAGCCTTGCCATAGTCGATAAAGCACAAATAGATATCCTTTTGGTATTCTTTAGTCTTTTCAAGGATCCATCTCACATCCGCAATGATGTTTCTTGTTCCTTGCCCTTTCCTGAACCCTGCTTGCACTTTAGGTAGTTCTTGTTCCAGGTATGGTTGTAGTCTCTTTTCAATAATCTTCAGTAGAATCTTGCTGGAATGTGGGATCAGAGCGATTGTGCGATAATTTCCACAGTCAGTTGGATCACCTTTCTTTAGTATTGGTATAAACACAGATCTTTTCCAGTCAGTTGGCCATGATGTTGTCTTCCATATTTCTTGGCAGAGCCTTATAAGTACGGTAACAGCTGCATCAGATTGCTGTAATACTTCTATGGGAATGCTATCAATGCCTGGTGCTTTGTTCTTTGATAAGGCTTTCAATGCTGCTTCAACTTTTTCTTTCATCACCAATGGTTCCCGATCATAAGGTACAGGTTGAAACGGCTGTTGGTCCACTTGATCTTTATCATATAAAAACTCTGTATATTCCTTCCACCTTTTCTTGATCTTCTCAGCATCATTCAATGTCTGGCATATGCTAAAAACATAAATATGTAAATACTTAACATAAAAGAACAAATCACTCAAAAAACCAAAACTAAATCAATAATTAAACAAATCAATAATAAAAATAATAATGATATCAATAAATAAAACAAATGTAACACAATACTGAAATGTTCATATGTGTAAAAAACATTACAGAAAGTGCTAAAATGTTCATATGTGTAAAAACATTAAAACCACCAAAAGGATGTGACACATAAAACATAAATACCTCTGATCCAGAGGTCAGTTATACATCCTGTTGGTACGGTAGGTGCTACAGTTCATGTGTTTATATCCACCCTATCCCCAGGAGGCCTTGATCTGATTACAGAGGTCAGGCTTAAATCCTGCAGGTATGGAAGTTGCTGCTGTTCATGTGTTTATATCCACCCTACCCCCAGGAGGCCTTGATCTGAGTACAGAGGTCAGGCATAAATCCTGTAAGTATGGAAGTTGCTGCTGTTTCTTTGTTCCAATCCTCCCTACCCCCAGGAGGCCTTGATCTGATTACAGAGGTCAGTTATACATCCTGTTGGTACGGTACTTGCTGATGTTCATGTGTTTATATCCACCCTACCCCCAGGAGGCCTTCATCTGATTACAGAGGTCAGCCTTAAATCCTGTAGGTAATGAGGTTGCTGCTGTTCTTGTGTTTATATCTACCCTACCCCCAGGAGGCCTTGATCTGATTACAGAGGTCAGGCTTAAATCCTGTATGTATGGAAGTTGCTGCTGTTCATGTGTTTATATCCACCCTACCCCCAGGAGGCCTTGATCTGATTACCGAGGTCAGTTATACATCCTGGTGGTACGGTACTTGCTGCTGTTTCTGTGTTCTAATCCACCCTACCCCCTGGAGGCCTTGATCTGATTACAGAGGTCAGTTATCCATCCTGTTGGTACGGTAGGTGCTACAGTTCATGTGTTTATATCCACCCTACCCCCAGGAGGCCTTGATCTGATTACCGAGGTCAGTTATACATCCTGTTGGTACGGTACTTGCTGCTGTTTCTGTGTTCTAATCCACCCTACCCCCAGGAGGCCTTGATCTTATTACAGAGGTGAGCTATACATCCTGTTGGTACGGTACTTGCTGCTGTTTCTGTGTTCCAATCCACCCTACCCCCAGGAGGCCTTGATCTGAGTACAGAGGTCAGGCATAAATCCTGCAGGTATGGAAGTTGCTACTGTTCATGTGTTTATATCCACCCTACCCACAGGAGGCCTTGATCTGATTAGAGGTCAGGCTTAAATCCTGCAGGTATGGAAGTCGCTGCTGTTCATGTGTTTATATCCACCCTACCCCCAGGAGGCCTTGATCTGAGTACAGAATTCAGTTATACATCCTGTTGGTATGGTAGGTGCTACAGTTCATGTGTTTATATCCACCCTAACCCCAGGAGAGCCAGACTTGATTGCTGTGGTCTGTCTGACATCCTGGTGTCATGGTACCTGCATCTCTTGTTGTTGCACTGCTGAGCCCAAACACCAGGAGACCCACACCTAATCACAGAGGTCTGTTAAAGCTGCTGGTGTCAGCGTACCTGCAGCTGTTGGGATGTCACTGCTCTGCCCGACCCCCGGGAGGTCCTAGACCGGATAACATAGGTCTATAGCTCAGCTTGGTGGCTGTGCATGCTCTGGTTGCACCTGGCCACAACTGCCATATTCACAGGAGGCCTAAGTCCTGACCACAGAGGTAGAGTTGTAGGTCTGATGTCATGGTAGTGGCTCCTGCTGATGTGCCTGGCCCACCCAAACACCGGGCGAGGTCAGAACACATCGCACATGTTCCTTAGAGAGCTCATGGTGCCACGGTGGGTGTGTCGGCTGATGTTGTGGGTGAGCCAAATACACAGGTGTCTGCCGCAGCATACGGGGAGTTTGGAAATCCCACTTTTGGAGACCAATGTGACCACCACACACATGGCATGGTGCACCCATGTCATGCAAGGAGGATGTGGGAACAGGGTAAGAGGCCCGGGGGGTAGCACACAGTACACGTAGCTGGCACCCCACACATGGGCAGACCCACAGCCACACATGCATGCGGCGCTGCCAACAGGTAGTAGAGGACCCACTGGCCAGAGCAGCAGCAACACTCAGCTGCCTGCAGTGATGTGTGATATGCGATGTTCACCCACCAGAGACATCCTCCCCCTGATGTTCCTACCCATTGCATCCTCCCCCAGGTGGAGGACCTTCGGAAGAAGGGAAGGGAGTTGCGGATGCACTGCCCGGATGTCCTGGAACGCCTACAAAGGAAGGCACAACAGGAACATGACGGTGAGTGTTACGGTCACTACAGGGATGTACAGCATGTCACAGTGGGCCAACAGCCTGTGTGTGGCCACACAGTGTTTATGTGGTGTGGGAACGGCATGATGGTGTCCTAATGACTATTTTCCCCAACAGAGGCCGTTGCTGCCGGGGAACGAGCATCCACATCCGGGACACACACAAGAGGGCCCGCAGCTCCAGCCCAGCCGATGGAGGAGGAGGGGGCAGAGCCAGAGTATGACTCTGCGGAAATGGAGTGGACAGAGGGTGGTGTGGGGCGGGAGGGAGGGGAAGGTGAGGGTCGCTTCGGTGGGTGGGTGGGTGGGAGGATGATGTGCAGGAGGAGGAGAGTGTGGAGGGCGAGGTTGTGGGGGAGGTGGAGGGGGGGAGAGGGTGGCCCTGTGGGTGCAGTGACACCACCACGTGCCACCACCACGTGCCACAGGCAGGGCCCACGCACCTGCCACCACACAGACTCTGGGCACCTGGGGCGGATGTGGTGGCAGGTGTGTCCGGGACCTGTCTGTGGCAGTGCTTGGTGTGCTGCAATGGCAGCGGGCACAGGACTGCACCATGCAGTGGCTTGCAGATGCTATTCAGTGGCTGGCTGCCAAGATGCACATCTCGGCAGCCATCCCCTGATGGGCGGCCCCGGAGTGTCTGAGGGGCAGAGTGGCGGCCACACACTGCCTTATGGTGCCGTGTCACTCGGGCCACAGCATGGGTTTACCTGTAAATATCAGCCATATTTGTAAATACACAGGTTTTCTTATATATCATACTGGTCACGTGTTTTCCTTATAGACAGACTGTTGAAGTGAGCATGGGACATGTGTGTTCATCCCTATATGTATGTGTATTAGACATCGGTAACATACATGGACTGTCTCCGCACCCATGTGTGGGGTCTGACCATGTGCGTAGCCGTCAGTGCCCCCTGGTGCCCCTGTGATGTACCGCACTGCTGTGTGTACCACCAGCTATGGATACATGCTTGCTGCCTGTCATGTGTAGGCAGCATATCTGATGCACCATGCTCGTAGGGGAATAGGGAGGACAGCCAGCAGCAAGTATGTGGCAGGAAGGATTAGATGGACTGCTGTACCCAGGAGCTGCCCAGGGGGATATCTGGTGAGGCCAAGACAGGTGGAAGTTGGTCTGGAGGGGGAGCAGCGGCTCACTACAGGTGCAGGGGGAGAGTGAACAACTGACTGTAGCTAGTTACCTATGTCTGCCTGTGTCTTACACAAAAATCTACAGCTAAACAGCCACGTAGATCCTGGTGTGGGTCAGAGGGAATGGCACAAATGTGGGTGGAGAAATGGAAAGGATATGGGGTGTGAGAGAGTGACCGATCCGTAAAACATACATGTACCACCATACACATATTACGGCTTAACTGGAGAGGTAGGGTATACCCCCATGCATAGGTAGAAGGGTGCACACATGGCATGGTTCATGGCACACAGGGCATGGTATAAGGTCTGTGCGTTGACTGGTGGTAGTGCATACACCACACCCCTAAGGGAAATGGGGAGGCACATGTGACCATGGTGACAATATGGGGGACAGGGTACTCAGGGGAGTACAGTGGCAAATACCGGAAACAGGCACATAGGTATAATCAGATGTAGTCATCTTTATTGGCAAACAGTGACCTGTTCCCTGCAATCAAGACCTGCGTGGCTGCCCACGTCTACGGCAACCATGGCCCAAGCAACGCCATTGTTCTGGTTCCGCTGGTGCTGCCTCTGGCACTGGTAACGCCCAGCCATGGCCTCTTGAGCATCTGCAATCCGCAGTAGCACTGCTGCCATCTGGCTCATCTCCTCCTGAATGCCCATCAGAACCTGACGAATGGCTGTGGGTGAGATACAAGGTGATGTGTGAGACATGTGTTGCACCCCC
The DNA here is from genome assembly GCA_033557465.1 of Ichthyophis bannanicus. Taxonomy (NCBI): domain Eukaryota; kingdom Metazoa; phylum Chordata; class Amphibia; order Gymnophiona; family Ichthyophiidae; genus Ichthyophis; species Ichthyophis bannanicus. The sequence continues at coordinate 6,676,298 of CM066051.1, forward strand.
CCACCGTGACTCATGCACCTGCCTGGTGTATCCCAACAGACCAGTCTGCAGACCAATCATGTATGCGATGGCTAGCAACGCAGTACCATGTTTGCATCTGTGTGTCCCATGATCCATCCACAGGCCAGGAAATGATCCTGCTGGGGGTCGTGGAGATCACAGATATGATACATGGTACTGTGTTGCACTTCAGTGTGTCACTGCTGTATCTGCGCACTGGTCGTATGGGATAGGTTGGATAATGTGGGGATTCATGGCACACATATAGGTATCTGGGGAGCGCTATTCACTCTAAACCTGACACACAGTACTGAGTACTGTCATGAAGAAAACCCTTCTGAGCCTATGGAGGTAGGGCAAGATGAGGATTTGCTTTCAGAAACTGACAGGCAGTCTGAACACATGGCTCAGTGTTTGCAAAGAAGTAAACAAAGAGAGTCACGAGCTGGAGAGACACGCCCCTGCAGTGACGTATTCCCTAGCTCAGGAGGTAATGAGGTTCACCTGTTTCAGGGCAGGGCACAGTTAAGCCCTGAGAGTTACAATGATAAAAACTGGTCATTAGCGGAGAGCCAGAAGGAGAAGCAGGTGCAGAGTCAGAGGGGGAACTGGAGCGAGAACCAGAGGAGGAACTGGAGTCACAGCCAGCAAAGGAGCACGTTGACTAGAAGGAGTCAAAGAGGAGTGAGAACCAAGGGAGCCATATTCCTGAGGTCAGAAGGAAGCAACCCAGGACAGGGGTTGTCAGGCAAAGGCAGGAGAGAGAAGAATCTTCCTGAGAGGCAGGCTTGGCAAAGCTCACACGTTCCTAAGAGAGAGACAGGCTGGTGGGAGAATACCGGTACGTCTGAGGGGAAAGTTAATAGGCTGAAAGGCAAGCAAACACAAGCCGTGTTTGAGAACCAGTCTAACCCTGCAGAGTGGAGAGTTCCTTCCTTTTCAAAGCCAAAAGGTAGGCTTAATAATTCATACAAGTTTGAACCTAGCTATAAAGCAGTTCCCTATAGTTCCCAGAAAGTAGCAAACTCCCTGGACAAAAACTACAGCATATATGGTAGTTTACAACCCTGCTCAGGAGAGTGTTACAGAGAGAAACCATTTGTTTCAAAGATCAGGATAGCAGTTTACTGCCACACCCTGCTATTCCTGATGCTGAGGAAATGCAGATAGACTCTGACCATAATGAAATAATGGATGATCGGATGGACTGTACATTATCTTTGGCTGAACATGTGAATTCCCTATGCTGAACAGTGTCTGAGAGAGACGGTAAAAGCAGCAGAAGAAAAGGGAACATTTTCTTTGCTAATTGAAGCTGTTGTGCTTTGTTTTGTATCAAGCACTGCACGTTTAAAGCCTGAAGCTGACAAGGCTAACTTACCTGAGTTCATGTATAATTTCCTCAAGCCAATTGTATGGCATGTTTTGTCCTGAGTTATTCACTTGCATTTAATCCGCCGGGAAGGGGAAAATAAATTGTTGTCATTGCCTGAAACCACTCGACTGCAACTCATCTGTGCTCAAAGGGTAAAGGGACTTACATTCCCAGAAGGCCTTGCAAAGTTAAAGCAAGCCCAAGCTCTCTGAGGCAGGAACACCACAGGCAGACCAAGTCTCAGCGCCCTAGGTGTTGGGCTGGCCACCGTGAGGGTGACAGTACCCAGACTATCTTTGCTACGTATCACTACCCAGGGAGAGGGGTCCGGCGGGTAAACTGTATAGGTGATCTGGAGTAGGTGTGTACCACTGTACATCTCCATGGGGTATTTTGTGGTGAATAGTAGGCAGATGTATGAGCTCATTAGCATGTTGACACCAGATGGCACATGCTACAAGGGGGGGGGAGTGCACATGGCACACACCCCCACTACAAATACAGAACTATATGCTATGGTGTCATTAATATTAGAGAGCACATGGAATGTCATTGTGGATGTTATATTAACCCCCAGGGGGCTTGTTGTGTATTCTGTTATCCACCTTCCGCATCGTGCTTAGGGTTAGGGTGAGGGTTAGGGTTAGGGTTAGGGTTAGGGGTCAGGGTTAGGGGTCAGGATGAGGGTGAGGGTTAGGGTTAGGGGTTAGGGTTAGGGTTAGGGTTGGGTTAGGGCGAGGGTTAGGGTTAGGGTGAGGGTTAGGGTGAGGGTGAGGGTTAGTGTGAGGGTGAGGGTTAGGGTTAGGGGTTAGGGGTCAGGGTCAGGGTCAGGGTCAGGGTTTAGGGTTAGGGTTGGGTTTAGGGTTAGGGTTTAGGGTTGAGGGTGAGGGTTAGGGTTAGGGTTTAGGGTTAGGGGTTAGGGTTAGGGTTAGGGTCATTAGGGTTAGGGTCATTAGGGTGAGGGTGAGGGTTAGGGGTAGGGGTAGGGTTAGGGCTAGGGCTACATTAGGGTTAGGGTTAGGGTGAGGGTGAGGGTGAGGGTTAGGGTTTTTTTTTACCCCCCCCTTTTTTTTGGGGTACCCCCACAAACTTCTCTGAACCTATGTATGATCGTAAACATTTTTTTATTTAATCCACATGCGTAATATTCTCAAAGACACATTACATCGTATTTATTTATTTATTTATTTACATTCTCTTATATACCGCACTATTCGGCATCAGCGCGGTTCACATCGAACAAAAATCTCAGTACAATCAACATGCATGAGTTTACAGATAACAAGGGAAGGAACTTGGATCAAACGGGGAAACTATTTACAGACTATTTACAGATGTGGTACAACTAAATAGTAACATGTTACTAGTAACAGGTGCTAGGAATATATTCACTTGTTATATGGAATCAGCCAAGCATGTTATTGAGGTATCATGGGATTGGGTAATTGGGTGAGGTCACAGAGGTCAATAGGTGTGGATGACTCTATAAGGAACTTGTTGAAGAGAAAGAATTTGAGGGCTTTCTTGAATTGTAATAAGCTGTTGATAGCCCGGATGCCAGGGGGTAGTGCATTCCAGCACCTAGGGGCACAAAGGATAAAAGCTCTGTTGGCCGTAGAGGATGCACAGCTTGTAAGGGCCTTAGGGAGCTTTAGGGAGTTGATGGTTGAGGATCTTCTCGCTCTGTTTGGTACAGTAGAGTGAATAAGGTCAGATAAGGATGTAGCAGAGAGGTTATTAAGAGCTTTGAAAGTGAGCAATAGGGTTTTGAAGATAATTCTGGCCTGAATGGGTAGCCAATGTAATTGAATCAGCAGAGGGGTAACGTGGTCAGTTCTGGAGGCTCCCTGAAGTACCCTGGCTGCGGCATTCATTGCCAGCTGTAGCGGGTTTAAGGTGGATTGAGGAAGACCTTGAAGAATGACGTTAGCATAATCAAAGTGGGGGATAATCAGTGCTTGGTATATTGTCCTGAAATCTTTTGGTTCCAGCATGGAGCGTAGATGTCTCAACGAGCGGATCTTGTAGTATATGGTTCTGACGGTGTTTCCTATGTGGGATTTCATATCTAGGCGTTGATCCAGAATGACTCCAAGGTAACGTATTGAGGGTTTGGATTGCAATTCAGCTTCCTTAGTCTTGAGATGTTGAGGTGGGTTGAAGTTGGGATTCCTTGTGATAAAGAGGACCTCCGTTTTCTTATGTTGTATACGGAGGTTTTGAGAGAGAAGCCAGTCAGAAACCGCATTGAAACAGTTTATTAGAGGGGAGAGATCCAAATGTTCAGTGGAGATTGGGGTGTAAAGAAGAACATCATCGGCGTAGAGCATGTAGTCAACCTTAAATGACCGTATGATCTCACAGAGTGGTTGCATGTAGATGTTAAATTGGAGGGCAGAAAGTGAGGAGCCTTGAGGGACTCCCTGATTTAGGTGGAAGGGTTCAGAAGTTCTGCCTCCTGAGCGGACATGCTGCCATCTTCCGGATAGATAGGACCTGCACCATTCAAGCGCTGTTCCAGTGATGCCCTTCTCAGTTAGTCTCGCTAAAAGGAGTTCGTGATCTACTGAATCAAACGCTGCGGCGATGTCCAGAAATATGAGGGCAAAACCTTGGCGGATGTTATCTATGCCAGAGATCAACTTACTGAAGAGTATGGTGAGGAGAGTTTCGACTCCATGGAGTTCTCTGAAGCCATGTTGGCATGGGTCTAATGGTGCAACACAGTCAATATGGTCCTGTAGCTGTCGTTGGACCACTTTTTCTATGATCTTAGCAAGTAGAGGTATGCTGGAGATGGGTCTATAGGATTCTACCTTTAGAGGGTCGAGCTTGCAGTTTTTCAACAGGGGTCTAATTGAGGTATGCTTAAGGGCTGTGGGGAATAATCCAGTTGAAAAGGAGAGGTTCATTATGTTGGCGATAACTGGGCTAAAGTGACTGCGAAGCTCCTTGATCCAGAAGGCAGGGCATGGATCGGACTGGGATGTGGTAATGTTGAGGGCTGTAATGGTGTCTTCAATTCCTTTCTTGGAGGGGATTGAGAATGCAGAAAGAGTGCCAGGGATGACCTGCACAGGTGTAGCGGTTGGTACAGAGGATTTGTTGATAAGGCACATCTTGGATTGTAGGTGCGTTGCGAAGTCTTGAGGGTGTATCTCCACTTGAGGTCCTGAGGCTGGCTCCTTGGATAGGGACTTAACTAGGTCAAAGAGGTATAATGTGTCTTTTCCGTTTAAGGAATCGTACATATCGTAAGTACAATCGCTAGAGTCTCCGCTCGAGGCTCTGGGTGTATAGTTAGAGTGCGCAAAACGTATCAGCGACTCGAGGAATATTTCTGCCTAATATCGACACAGTGCACCTGACAGTGTGTTACATCCACCGCCAGTCGTGCTAACAGAAACTGTTACTCTCGGGCAGCACGAGCCTAGAACAGAATGACCGACTTTTTCGGAGCTTCTCTAATGAAAAAAAAATCTGTAAAAAACACATAAGTGCACCGGAACGGCAATATCTCTCTTTTTTTTCCACTTAATACTGTATATTATTAATATTTTTCAATTCATATTGTTTCTTATATTATTAAGCTTTTTTTTATAACGAATAAACGTAAGTTGTATTACCTAAACTAATAATTTGCGCGGCGATATTTTGACTTATTGCACTCGGTCCTTTTCCTCCCCCCCCCCCCCAACCTCTTTATACGCTCCTTCAGAATCATCACATCCGGAAGTGAAGCCGGGGGATTGGGTCCTGATTAAGAATTTGCAACCAAAAACACTTTTGGTACGCCTCTAGTTCGGACCTAGACATACCTAACCGGAGTTTCCCCCCTTTAACTAAATCTGGCTGTCAACCTTTGGAGTAATAGCATCCGCAAGAGAATACGGTACCCAGATTACAGGCGGTTCTTGTTGAGCTTACAAGCCCCGGATCTCACAGAGGCAATTACTGTGTTACAAGGTGCGGTGGACAAAGGTGGCTGCCTAGGCAGCCCAGAATCGCATGGCTCCTAGCGAAGGTTTAAAAAAAAAACAAATGGATTGTTTTTTCTGCTGGATGATGAAGGAAAGGCCCCGCTAGATAAAGTTAGAAATCGCATTTCTGTAGTTATGGGGCGGGGGGGGGGGGGAGGGGTTGTTTCTTTGTTTGTTTTCTGTTTCTTCTTTCTGGAGTTCGTTATCTAGGCCTCTGCGAGGCACGTTAGCATTATAGTTTGGGCATTATCATTCTAGGAGCGTTTAATTCTCTGTGTAAGAAATCAGTGGACTCACCGACCCCTAAAAAAGGAATTATTTGTCTAGAATACGCGTACGTCTCCTCTAACGAGAACCGAACTACAATGTTACGAATATACGTAACGCTTGACGTAGAACGTTAAAGTGAAAATCATGCCGTGTACCTATAAATAAAAACGGTTTAAAGCTAAAACGGCAGAGTAAACAAGGCGGTTTGCTCTCCCCAAAGCTTCGTTTGGTTGTTGTTTTTTTTAAAAATAATATAAGCGTGCTGTCTATTATTTGCTGATTCACCGATTCTCCTTCCTTGTGGATTTTTTACGTTACCCAAGAGCCCTGGTGTGTTACCGGGGAGGGAGGGAGGGGGGTGCAGAGTACGCTTTCAGGCCGTCTCTTGCATCTCTGTGCAGCGCTGCATGCTAATCGAGGCAGAAATAAAGCGTCTCTTTTTTTGTTGTTGTTTTTTTTCTTTTTTTTTTTAAAAACTGAACATTGTCGGGCCTTTCTTCTGAGGCAGCGAAGGCTTGAGCGACTTGCGCAGGGCCACACGGAGCGCAGGGGTAAAGTCCCTAGGATTATCCTTTTCCCCCCCCTTCTCGACGATAGACAAACGTTACGACGACGGTCCGTGTTTACGTTTACATTATCTTTACGAGCATTTTCATCGCTATAGAATACCCTTTTAATTGCTATACGTATCATATACGACACAAATAAATCAGATTATCCCTGTTCTTCCACAACGCAGAGCATTGATGGAGAAGTCCAAAGCACCGACGGCTACCGCATCGTGCTTAACAGGAGAGTCATCGACCGCAAAGCGTAGCCGTGATTTACCCGTCGGACGGATCGTCGGTGCGAGTTCATCGTGCGGTACAGGCTCGCCCTCTGTTATTACTAAACAAGAAGAGGACTGGGATCCGCTCCATCCTCATCTGCCGCCACGCGCGCGTAGAGTTAGATCTCTTCCGTGTGCACAGCAGCCTCCGTCCGCCAAAGCCAGCGCTCCTCCACGGATCATCGTCGGCGCGAGTTCATCGTGCGGTACGGGCTCGCCCTCTGTTATTACTAAACAAGAAGATGACTGGGATCCGCTCCATCCTCATCTGCCGCCACGCGCGCGTAGAGTTAGATCTCTTCCGCGTGCACAGCAGCCTCCGTCCGCCAAAGCCAGCGCTCCTCCACGGATCATCGTCGGTGCGAGTTCATCGTGCGGTACGGGCTCGCCCTCTGTTATTACTAAACAAGAAGACGACTGGGATCCGCTCCATCCTCATCTGCTGCCACGCGCGCGTAGAGTTAGATCTCTTCCGCGTGCACAGCAGCCTCCGTCCGCCAAAGCCAGTGCTCCTCCACGGATCATCGTCGGCGCGAGTTCATCGTGCGGTACGGGCTCGCCCTTGTTATTACTAAACAAGAAGACGACTGGGATCCGCTCCATCCTCATCTGCCGCCACGCGCGCGCAGAGTTAGATCTCTTCCGCGTGCACAGCAGCCTCCGTCCGCCAAAGCCAGCGCTCCTCCACGGATCATCGTCGGCGCGAGTTCATCGTGCGGTACGGGCTCGCCCTCTGTTATTACTAAACAAGAAGAGGACCGGGATCTGCTCGATTCTCTCTTCGGATCCGATCCTCATCTGCCGTGTAGAGTTAGACCTCGTCCGCGTGCACAGCAGCCTCCGTCCGCCAAAGCCAGCCCTCCTCCGAGCGTCTCGATCCACAAAAATCGGTTTTTCCCCAAGCGCACGGTATACAGAACCGAACTGATCACATCTACATCACATCCGCATCTAACCTACCATGAAAGATTGAACTTGACACGTTTGCAGAACATAGTCGCTGAGATCCTAAATGAGCCTCATGGCGTCAACGTACACCCGAGCGAAGATGATGTATTCGTTAGGGCGAGGTTCCTACCATGCCTTTCTCAACAGAGATCAGATCCACACGTCGCATCGCGTCCGTCTCGTAGTCCGATACGCGAAGATCGCGCTATCGCGGCTCCGGTCCGTGCACAGGACACAAGACCCTCTATTTGTTCTGCTACAACTACTCACGAGCCTCTCTCACCACGGACGGGGGATCCCTTGGAAGCGCGCGTGGTCACGGAACATCATCATCGTCATCATACATCGCGACAGACGGGCTCGCCGGCGGCGGCCTTCGGTCCCATCGATTCTCAAGAGCTTCGGGACATATGCTTAAGCGACGAAGCGGTCGTTACGCCGGCGCACATTTCTCCGCAGCATTTGGGTCCACGCGACGTGTTTCGTTCGATGCGCGAAGATCGCGCCATCGCACCTCCAGTGGCGGGAGAAGGGGCAAGACACTTTATTAACCTTTTTCCCGACGCCTTTAGCGAAGAGCTCTTCTCGCCGCAGACGACGGATCTCTTGCAAGACTGCGCGGTCACGGCGGATACATACCGACAGATGGGCTCGCCGCCGAAGGCGGCGTTCAGTCCCATCGATTCTCGAGAGCTTCGGGACATACGCTTAAGCGACGAAGCGGTCGTTACGCCGGCGCACATTTCTCCGCAGAGTTCGGATCCGCACATCGTGTCTCGTCCGAAGCGCGAAGATCGCGCCATCGCTCCTCCGCTCCGTGCGGTGGGGGCAAGACACTTTATTAATCGTCTTCCTGCCGCCTTCAGCGAAGAGCTCTTCTCACCGCAGACGACGGATCTCTTGGAAACGTGCGTGGTCACGGCGGAAACATCGCGACAGATGGGCTCGCCGCCAGCGGCGGCGTTCAGTCCCATCGATTCTCAAGAGCTTTGGAACATACGCTTCGGCGAAGAAGCGGTCGTTACGCAGGTGCATATTTCTCCGCGGCGTTCGGATACGCACCTCCTGTCTCGTCCGACGCGTGAAGATCGTGCCGTCGCGCCTCCGGTCCGTGCGGTGGGGGCGAGAAACTTTATTAATCCTTTTACCGCCGCCTTCAGCGAAGAGCTCTTCTCGCCGCAGACGACGGATCCCTTGGAAGCATGCGCGGTCACGGTGGATACGTCGCGACAGATGGGCTCACCGCCGGCGGCTTTCGGTCCCGTCGATTCTCAAGAGCTTCGGAACATACGCTCGAGCACGGAAGCGGGCGTTCCGCCGGCGCCTATTTCTCTGCGGCGTTCGGATCCGCGCGTCGTGTCTCGTCCGATGCGCGAAGATCGCACCGTCGCGCCTCCGGTCTGTGGTGCGTGGTGGGGGGCGAGACCCTTTGTTACTCCTTCTCGTGCCGCCTCTAGTCAAGAGCTCCCCTCATCGGATCCCTTGGAAGCACGCACGGTCACGGCGCAGCAACGACAGATGGGCTCGCCCGGGCCCGGTCCCCGCCTCACAACCTATAGCCCCCCCGACGTCGATCGAGGCTTTCGTGGAGAAGAAGGTCACGTATGCGGAGAGGAAGAATACGGGTACCGGCCCAAGTGCCGCAAGTGTCTCGATGTCCCGCGGCGTGGCGGTCCGACAAAAAGGACCTTTCTCGTCCACTGCGTGCATCGCCTGTTGACGGTTTGGGTGCGTGATTTCGGAGTGGAACATCCGCGCCGACTCTACGAGCGCATGTTACGGTACGACGTGTGTCTCAGCGACCGGTGCCTCATCTCCAGGCATACCTTCGACAACGTCGAGACGGTTATGCTTTTCCACGCCGTCTGCGGGCAACTGATGCAAAACAGCGCTCGTCTTTCACAGGAGACCGTGATAGAAGGATTCATGCTGACGCTGCAACTGGCACGCTGCCTGCATCCGTACCCTCCGTTGGAAGGCGACACGCTAACCTCCAAAGATCCGTCGGGGATCGGGGTACATCCCGTCTTCTTTGAGACGGTTCATGAGGTGGACGAGGCGTACCGCGATGCGCGCCGCCGAAACAAACTGTACGCCCGATGCGGCGCGTTGACGGGCATGATGTTTTGTCACGCGCGCGATTTGCTCGTCAACAAGGCCCGAGACAATTTGCTCCGCGCGGACCCTCGTCACCGACAGCCGGGCGAATGGATCCCCTTACGGGTACATTACGGCTGGTGGGACGGCGTAGACAGTCCTCCCGCCACCGTCTACACGTTGGATGACGTCTTTTGCGGCGAAGAGAGGAGGACGCGCATGCCCGGGGAGATGTACCGTCGTCTGTACCAGCGCTACAAGGGCGGCGGAGACGCGACTCGATTCGGCCGATTTACACAATCCACCAAATACATCGCCGACTATCTGGTGCACTCGCCCGTTCTCGGATCCGACCCGCCGGTTACGAAGGCCGGCATGGCCGAGTTTATGCTCGCCTGCCTCGACGGGTACCTATTCCGCACGTTGCGCCTGCCGGACATGATACCTCTGTTGAGACAGTGCTGCGGACGGGTAAGGATCCGGAACGTAAACGCCTGCGCTTCGAACGAAGGTAGGGGGTGGGAAGAAAACACGCTCTTTTTCGATCATCCGGAATGCGTGTGCATGACGCACTTTGTCTGCGAGACGGTCGTGTTCGTGCCGGGCACGTTCGAGGACAAGAGCGTACAGTACAAGGCCATGCTCCTGTGTTCTGCCCTGGCCACGGCTATGTGCGTCATGATGGGCGACGGGCTGGAGATTCATCCTCCGGAGGTGGACGAAGCGGCCCTTGGGCACCGCCGCACATCCGGACGGAAGGGAGATTACCTCAAAAACATCCTGGATGCTTTCTGCGCGATGGACGACGACCCGATTCGGCAGTGCTTGCGTTATTCTCAGGATGCCGAGGACCACCTGTACCGTATCACCTTCAGGGAACTGGTACGCGTCCAAGTGCTAAAGATGCGAGAAATCGCTGCCGCGGCGCTCATTGAAGAGGCCGCCGTGACCATCCCTCCCATTCCGGACGAGATGGCGCCGGACGTCGATTCTTGCATGTCGAATCGCTGGCTCTACAGCGGCGCGTACGTAGAAAGGGAGGCTGCTGCTCTGCCCGAAGAGCCCATTGTGGAGATCGGCACAGTCGACGATCTTCGGACCCTGGGAGCGAGAAGTCCGCGATGCGCAGAAACACGTGTCACGGTGGTGGCAGGGGAGAAAAGATGCAGAGATTCGGACTCGTAGTTGACCCTAGGTGTAAGACGTCGCGTGTCACTTTGATGGCAGATTCGGGCGACCCGTGATATTTTTTTCTTTTCCTCTTTCGGAGCGAAGGACGCGAACATTTTAGACCAGAGGGCCCCGTGAGAACAAAGCACTTGTATTGCGCAGCGGCGGCGGTATATTTTATTTTTTTTGTATACACGGCCGCAAAGAACTCTATCTTCACCATTCTGCAAAATAAAAAAAAAGAGCGTGGCGCACGCCTCGGTTACTATTACAGAGCCCGACGCTTCGTTCGCTCGGACTGCGATTTGTTCCGGGAAGCGAGACGCTAACCCCTGCTGCCGTTTTAAGGCGTCAGACGGCGTCGATATGTTGCCCGTGGCCGGTTGGAGACACGTCACGCATTCGTGCGTCGAGCTCATATTCCATCCAACTACCACAAAACGTACGACGAAGCGGCTTGAGGTCCTTTAAAGGCACCCTAACCAGCGATGCTTTCTCATTTGCAAACCGAACAGGACAAACAAAAAGCATGTCCGACGTTCCCGGTCGACCGTCTACTCCCGACGAGCTCGTGCAAGGCGGACACGAAGACGTGTGGCGCTCCGCGTGCACGGCTGTGTTCCCTCCGCCGCCGCCGCCGCCCCTCCTAGAGTCTCCTCTGGAAGAGGAAATTTCTGCCCTTTTGGCCGCTGCACCCACAGTTGTTTCCCCACAGGTAATCCACCGCGAACCTGTGACCGCCGACACGCCAGAATCTTCCGCCGCCACCGCATCGAGGAGGACAGAATCCAGGGTGTGCGCCGGGCGTATTCTCCGCATCAGAATCGTTACCCTGTGCCTCGTCTTCGTGTATCGCGAGAGGATTTAAGAGAACACCACGACGTCGTGCGATAAGTAAGGCGACGGCGTCGGCAGCTTACGACGGGAGGAAGGACGAAGAGATGACGACGACGACGACGACGCTGCCCGATCATAATGAGCACGCGGAGGTCATTAGGCAAGGATAACGAAGGCGCACCGTGGAATATGGAATTGAGCCAACGTTTGAGATTGGTGTTCCGCTCGAGCGATATGTGGAAGTTCCGTGTATTTTCCTACCCGCCGGACGTCAGGGCCGTTGTTCTGGCGCGAGTAGACCAGACGCTCCCTCCGGGGCCCAGAGCGGCCCATCCCGTCCGGCCTCTGCCCTTCGAGTGTGCATGCTGGACCACGCTGCAGCGTCGATGGCGCGCCAAATCCTTTAATACATTTCCCGACAGCGCAGCGGATCGTCGATACGTTATGTCCGTGAAATGGATGCTGCTGGCCGTGAACGATTTTTCATACGACGGGTTGTCTGGCGGCTGCGAGTACCTATGCCAAAGACTGTCCGCGAGGGAGCGCTATTGTATTTTCACGTCTGTCGTTGCCGGGGACTTTGGGGAATGGGGTATGTAACGCCCGACACGTCCCTGACACCGGAACAGAAGATGTTTGTGGAAATGGAACGTTACACGCAAGACCTTGTCGAGGACTGGTGGCGAGGGAAACGCATCACTGTATTTGAAAAATTGAGTTTCGTGGACTTTATCCTGCGAAGTCTGCCGATGGGCCGTTTGTCATGGCACCGCCTGCCGGAACTGCATCTTTAGCAGGCGCACGCGCCACGGACGTCTCGAAAACCCAGAAGAAGCTTTCCGGGGTCACCGCGTGTTAGCATGGCACCGCCTAACGGGCGCACGTGCGTCGGCCCACAGCGCGACGGACGTTCTATAAGAACTCGGTCCGTGGCAGCCACGGTGCTCATTAGAGACCTAGACAGGCCTCCGCCAACATCGTCGTCGTCGTCCGTACGAGAGGCGGGCGGTTCTATGAGTCTTGTCCAGGAACTGTCCGAGCCCGTGCTGGTGTACCTTTTGGACAGACTGACTATATCCGAGAAAGCAGGCGCGCCGCGTGACGATGGGCGACGACAACAACAGCAGCAGCGGCAGCGACAACGAGGAATCTACTGCTACGCTGGAGTACGTTTCGAAGCTGATGGATCACGCGGCGGCGGCGTGGCTGTCGCCAACGATGAAAGAAGAGAAAGACGCCGAGTTTGCTTCTGTACTTCTCAAGGCAGCGGCGGCACGAGACGGCGTCGAAGGCGTGCCTCCCCTGTCGACGATGACCGGCTGTGTCCCGTGGAGAAAAAGAGATTTTGTCACATACACGTGGCGCCGCTTAAAGGAATACCTAACGTCCCTGTTGGGGCCCGCAGAAAGTTCTCTGTGCGTGAAGACGTTAATGTCAACGGCGGATCTGGCGCTGAAGAACGTGCTGATTCACGAACCGTTTCACCTCGACCCGAACGCGATGCTGCTCTTCTACGCCGTGGTGAAGAGCAATGTCGTGTGCAACACGTGCCTCGCTCGCTGCCCCACCTGCAGTACCTTCTCCACGTGGCCCTCGTCGTGACCATGGTCGTTCAAGACAAAGAGTCGATCTTCCGGCAGACGCGGTTCTTTCCGAAACCTATCTCGGCGGAGCATCAAAATTTCCAAGGGGCCGACGGCAAAAACATGCAGATAAGGCGCTTCGATATCATGATGCAGCAGACTTTGAAGCGCGCCATGCTGTGTCTCGCCGAAGAGGCCCGCGTGGAATTAACGGGATACGGCGATCACAGACACAGTCTGAGCAACGCGACGTTATGCGGATGGTGGGAGGAGGAGGAGAAGGAGGAGGAGGAGGAGAAGGATTCTACAGACGGCGAGGAGGAAGATGAATCCGCCACGGAGAACGAAACAATCACGTCCGAAGCACAGACGGGCACAGACGAGTCTCGCCGGCATCGGGCCTACATGAGCGCTGCGGGGGCCGTTCGTGGACCTTTTTATTCACCGGCAACGTATCGCAGGTTTTGCCACGCGGTGCAAACGGCCGCGGAGAAAATTATTCCTACGTCTGCGAGGACGCGGCGGCGGCGACGACGACAACGCAGAAAATGCCAGCGACGGCGCCTGAGCAAAGAAAAACGAGATACGATGGAGGCGTCTGTCGCCGAGAGTTCTGGCATTTGGCGCGGACGGGTCGCGGACGTTACCGACTTTCCTCAACCGAACGCGTTTTCCAACCTCTCTCAGTACGTTCAAGCCTGCCTGGGCGTCTGGAAGAAAGCGCGCGAAGAGGGGTACGGAGCCAACCGCTACGTGGCACCGAGACCTAAAGTGGGGCTCTGTAACTCGGACGTCTATCTGCAAGGCAGCTCCGACATGTACCTGGTGTACCACTATTGTCTCAACCACGGGCCGGTGAAAGGATGCTCCAGCGCATCGTGCGCCGACCCACACGTCCCGGACAACTCGACGGACCTGGCGCGTTACATGATCAGGTGCTTCAGTCATTTCTTGGAATTTATTCTAACCAGAGAAAAGGCGTGGGAATTGCTGGACATGCTCGTCGCCGCGGACGACGTCCTGTGCCAACAAAACGTCCTACAAGAGCACTTTTTCATCTCGCCCGAAAGAATCTGCTTGCTCTACGCGCTGTGTTGCATTATTCTGACTATGCACGTTGAACTCCGCATCGACGACCCCGAGGACCCCGATGTTAAGTTAAGTCTGCAGGAACTGGCTGTGCGTGGCGCCTTCTGTCAGGCGCTTGAAATGTCTTTTCCCGACGCCTCCTCGTCTCGCATACAAGAATACGTTAAGACGTGCACCAAACTGTCCGGCAGTGACACCGCGCATTATTACTGCAAGCGCAGCATAGCGTTCATCAGAAAACAGTGCTTGGACGCCTTCGTCAGGAAGCACGCGGACGACCTTCTGGATCTTCACGCGAGACGGAACAACGGCATCGTCTTTGACTACGAGGATGATGCAGCGTGGCGGTCTGAGGAGCGTGCCTTGTCTCTGCAGAAAGCGCACGCGTTTTGCTACGGCCATCCCGAGACTACGCGTCCGTCGCCTTCGGAAGACGCGACGAAGGCGGCCCATGATGGAACGTGTTCGTCCGGCGTCGTTTAGCGTATCTATATAGATGCAACGATAATTAATAATCGCGTGTTTGCCACGTCGGTCGCGCATTGTACCGACGAAACGGCTGTATTATTAATGAACGGATGGAACGATAATGTTTTCTAAATGTACAGTCGGTCGCGCATTGATTATGGTATACACAAAACAACGATCGATGATTGTGTCGTTTGTAAACGTTTATACACGCCGCCACGCGGTGGCGGCGGTGTATCAATATTTTTTTTTAAATAAATAAAATGTGCTTAAGAAGAACGTGTTGTTGTTATTATCATGAACACTAACTAGCTAGCTAGCTTGTGTTGCCATGGTGTAACAGCCACAGCACGAACAGGCAGAGGATTAAGAGAAGACGCATCGTGTCATAATGTATATATATATATATATATATATATATATATATCGTATAAGAGAGAACGCATAATAATAAAAAAAAGTACAAGCCTTGCTATACTACTTATAAATAAATATATTTATTGTCAATTGCTGAGGAAGAAGTAGTCTGGTGGTTAGAGCTGGATGCGCCCGAGCGGGGCATCGAAATGGACAGGTCCATCCCCTGGCCCCACTTGTCGGGCAGGTCCATCCCCTGGCCCCCTTGTCGGGCAGATGGCCCCACTTGTCGGGCAGATCCATCTTGGGCACATCCATCTACTGGGCCAGTGTGTCGGTCAAATCCATCTCAACACCCCGCTTGGGCGCATCCATCTCCTGGCCCGCTTGTCGGACAGACGGCCCCACTTGTCGGGCAGGTGCATCCTCTGGCCCACTTGTCGGGCAGATCCATCCCCTGGCCCCACTTGTTGGGCAGATGGCCCCACTTGTCGGGCAGATCCATCCCCTGACCCACTTGTCGGGCAGATCCATCCCCTGGTCCACTTGTCGGGCAGGTCCATCCTCTGGCCCACTTGTCGGGCAGATCCATCCCCTAGCCCACTTGTCGGGCAGATGGCCCACTTGTCGGGCAGGTCCATCCTCTGGCCCACTTGTCGGGCAGGTGGCCCCCTTGTCGGGCAGATGGCCCCCTTGTCGGGCACGTCCATCCTCTGGCCCACTTGTCGGGCACGTCCATCCCCTGGCCCACTTGTCGGGCAGGTCCATCCTCTGGCCCACTTGTCGGGCAGATCCATCCCCTGACCCACTTGTCGGGCAGATCCATCCCCTGGTCCACTTGTCGGGCAGGTCCATCCTCTGGCCCACTTGTCGGGCAGATCCATCCCCTAGCCCACTTGTCGGGCAGGTCCATCCTCTGGCCCACTTGTCGGGCAGGTGGCCCCCTTGTCGGGCAGATGGCCCCCTTGTCGGGCACGTCCATCCTCTGGCCCACTTGTCGGGCACGTCCATCCCCTGGCCCACTTGTCGGGCAGGTCCATCCTCTGGCCCACTTGTCGGGCAGATCCATCCCCTGACCCACTTGTCGGGCAGATGGCCCCCTTGTCGGGCAGGTCCATCCTCTGGCCCACTTGTCGGGCACATCCATCCCCTAGCCCACTTGTCGGGCAGATGGCCCACTTGTCGGGCAGATCCATCTCCTGGCCCACTTGTCGGGCAGGTCCATCCTCTGGCCCACTTGTTGGGCAGGTGGCCCCCTTGTCGGGCACGTCCATCCTCTGGCCCACTTGTCGGGCAGATCCATCCCCTGGCCCTCTTGTCGGGCAGGTCCATCCTCTGGCCCACTTGTCGGGCAGATCCATCCCCTGGCCCCCTTGTCGGGCAGGTCCATCCTCTGGCCCACTTGTCGGGCATGTCCATCCTCTGGCCCACTTGTCGGGCAGGTCCATCCCCTGGCCCACTTGTCGGGCAGATCCATCCCCTGGCCCACTTGTCGGGAAGATCCATCTCGACGCCTCGCTCGTTGGGCGCATCCAAATATTCTAGATGACAAAGGCATTCTACGACCTCAGAATTGCCTGAGCCCTACATGTGGCAAAATTAATCACCATAGGGATGTAACGGGCTCTTGCATCATCATCATAGGTCTCGAGCCTCATCATCTCGATGCCCCACTCGAGCGCATCCACGACTCGAGTCGGGGTTATGTTATTTCAACATACGCTCCTCTTTCTTCCTTCATGGTCCTACTATATATGAGTCTAGTCTATTTCTAACCTGATGGTCTCTAACCTCTCGCATCAAGCTGATCAGTCCTGCCACACTTCTGACGATAAAATCATCATCTGCAAGAATAATGTTCTTATATTCTGTTACTTTTTTTTCATTTCTGTCCCTAATCTGGTTATATAACCTTTATTGATATGCTTAACTCCTACAACATGGAAAGATGAGATGCCTTATAGAAGTGGGTTTAAGCAATTATTTATTTATTTAGAGAGCATTTGTATACCGCTACTTCTAGCGATCAGCTGCTGTTGACTATACCTATCAGGAGGGGTAATCGACAGTTAATGCAGAATGATTGGGTTCTCACTGCACAAGAATCCGATACAATATTTACAGGTGCAATTGCATATATACTTATTGTTACAATATTTACAACTTGCAGTTATATATATATATATATATATATACAATCTGTTACACTAATTACAACTAAACCGAGGGGATATGCATTACATGGTGTTCAAATCCCTTAAAGTCATATTGTATTGTAATACACAGGACCAATGCTGACTCGATTCCTGTGCGCTCTGCGGCCCCTGACGAGTCATGCGACCTAACGTTGCAAAAAAAAACAACACATCCCGTTGCCAAGTGGACTTGATATCACACGCTATATTACTTTCATGTTGAAAAAAAAAGCACAGTACCGCACATCGGTAAGACTCGTCAGATATGTATATCTGTACGTTTCTGATCGTCTTACGGGTTAATGTAGTACAACGGGGTGTGTGTGTTTTTTTTTACATTTATGGTTTTGGTTTGTTTCTAGACATCATCAAGTCTTCTTTTTTCATTTCTAGTCTCTCATACGACGTTCGGAGGAGAAACGTGCTTAAGTTTTCCTTGTCGAATATATACTCGTACATGGTGTTGAAACACAATTTCATGATTTTGTAATCTCCCCAGTAGCAGGGGCATGTTGCGTGGTCGAAGCCGTGATTCGCCCGACATATTTCGCACACGTGTTTGCAATCGTCGCACCAAGGACAGAACAAGCAGGTGGCTGTCGGGAACCGCTCTTTTAATTGCGGATCGCGCAGACTGCTACAATTGATGATCATCAGAGTGGCCAGCACTCTCACGTAGCCGTTCTTTGACTTCATAAAACTTCGCATGCCCCTTCCATAGATTTCTACTAAGGGTTTCATAGGCCCTAACATTATAAAGGTGCGCTTCAGTTTCTTTAGCAAAACGTCATAGCACACCTCTCCTTCCACCACAAATTTAGCCGATGCGCATAACATGGACATCAGATCTTCACACACGGTTTTTACAGGATTGACAAAGAAGGGTCTCATGATAGGCCAAATGGAAGTGCATGAAAGTTGAGGTATAAATATATGGGCGGTGCTGTGAAACAGAATTATACAGTACGCGTCCTGGTAAGTGTCCATAGTAAGGAACAGCTCTCTCTTATAGCAAGCGGTCAGTTCGGAAACCCCTTCTGTTTTTTTAAGAACTTCTATTTTTTTCTCTGAAGACTCTAGCATTTTCTGGAGTTTTCTCGGCAAATTCTCTGCTCTGGCGGTGCCCTTATAGACAGGCCTGTAAGAAGACATCGATGTCGCGTTGGACTGTGCGCACACGGCTCGCTGTGTGAGCGCGGGACCGTTTTTGATTCGATGTCTCTTTGCCTCGAGCCGCTCGTCCCTGTCTGTTGATCCGTTTAAGTTTACTCTTTCCTTTGGGCTGCTGGATTTCCCTTTGCCTTTCTGGGTTTCTTTAAGTTCCCTTTGTTTCGTTTCATCCTCGTCTCTACGTCTTTCAACTTCTGCTGCTGCTGCTGCTTCAGAGTTCTCAGAGTCACGGCGGACAACTTTTCTGTTCTTGACTTTATGCGTAAAAGTTGAAACTTTGCGCATTTCATGATCCGTCGTAGCGTTACTGCCCCGCGGTTCACAGTCCGATAACATTCTGCTATTCTCGCTAATTACTTCTACACGTGATAACGAGCGGGAGCTGGAGTGGGAGGAGGAACGTGAAGAGGAAGAGCTGCAGGAGGAGGAGGAGGAAGAAGAAGAAGAAGATCTGCGGGAGAAGGAAGCCACGTTGTCTCCTGAGGACGATGCGAGACAGCGAGAGCGTTTCCTTGATATTTCGTCGTCGTCGTCAGTATCAGAAGAACTGCCTATGCGTATTGGTGGTGCTGGTGGTAGCGATGATGATGATGATCCTCCTCTACATCCATCGTCAAGGTTCCAGAGGAACATCTGGCGCGGTTGCTTCTGAGGAATAGGTCTCTTCCCTCGCAAAGCGATTCGATTTTCTGCCGCCACGTGGGTACTCGGGTCTGCGTCTTGAATAGTGGCTTGAACGATTTGTAGACCAGAAGAAAGCATGGCTTCCTGCAATGAGTCTCCCGGATTCATTTCTTCGTCCATAACGGGCTCAATTATTAGTCCGTCTTCCGCGCGCATCAGAGATTCCAATTTCTGACCGGTTACCGGGACAAGCTCTTCTGAAAGAGTCGCGATGTGGTCTTGAATCAGGGGCTGAGGCGCGGTTATAGTAGTCCGATGATTATCTACCTCTTCATCGCGGGTGGAGGTGGTGGAGGAAAAAACCGGGGACGATACTGCCGCGGTACCGCAGTCTATGTCTATGCTCGAGTGGGCGATCGCCGTCGACGTGGGCAGGGCAAGAGTCAAACTTAAATGTTCGCATTCTCGCAGAGTCGCGGCGGTGGCGCTGTCATAATCGCTTTCCGTGAAAATCCCTCGTCGTTCCCGGTCGTGTGCATCCTGTAGTGTATTTTTTAGGTCCATGAACTGCTGAAATTGAGATCTGTAGCGCCCGCTGTAGGACGGAATTTCGTTGCCTCGCAGAGCGTCTACCCACGATTGAAGCTCCCTGACAAATCCTTCCTTGTAGTCTCCGCACAGTTTGCGCACGGCATCCTCGGGCTTATCGGACTCTACGAAGGCACCGCCTTCCTCTCGCAGACACTCGTTTATCACGCGAGCCAGGCACGATTTACCGTGCTCTACGGCCTTCTTGTAGAGCTCGTCGATCAGTTCCTTTAAAGAAACGCGGTCCCCTCCGGTATGCTCTCCTCCTTCCAGTTCCGCAAGATGTCTGTACAGGTCCTCTTTCTCTCCGGTCGCCTCTTCCAATTTCGAGAGAACACGCTTACCGTCTTCACATAACTTGTACATCTCCTCGCTTATCGTCTTGTACGCCTCATCCTTTTCGTTTGACTCTGCTTGCGCCTTCGCGACCGCTTCCTTCAACCGCTCTAGTCGTTTCTCGGTATTCTTCAGAAAGGTCTGCCGTTTATTTTCCGCGCGCTTCAATTTTATCGCGTGTTTCCTCTTTAAATCTATTTCGAGTTCCTGCGCTCTTCTTTCTCCGTTCTGTTGGGCTTCTTCTAGTCTCTCGGTCAAGGTTTCGTTGTGTTTCCACAAGGTCATATATCGTCGAAATAACGTCTCCCTTTCTTTTTGGTCCTGCTCCCACGTCACGTGCTTATTACGGGAGCTCGAAGAGCACCCGTTTTGCCGGACGCTTTCTTCATTTTCATCGACCGGAGAGGATTGTAGAAGTAAAGGAGATGCAGAATAACGCCTTCCGCTCCTTCTATCTCTGTAGATATCGCCTTTATTATTTCTTCCGTCTCTGACCCCGCCGGCGTTGTGGGCCGCAGACCCGATAGGAGGACTCGTAGTTCCAGGTCTGCTCGATCTGACTATCGTGTTTCTCTGGGGTGCGATAACCTGCGGCCTGTACCGATCCCTTTCTTCATTGTCTCTGCACCCTACTACGGAGGGACTGCGGTGGCGGTGGTGGCGGCGGCCCTGTCTCCCATCGGGGCCGCCGCTACCGTCTCTGGGCCCTACTACGGAGAGACTGCGGCGGCGGTACCGCTGGTCCCGTCTCCCATCGGGATTACCGTCTCCGGGACTTACTGAGGGACTGCGGCGCCGGTAGCCCCGTTTCCTGTCGGGGCTGCTGTCTCTGCGGCTTTGTATTTTCCTCTGGCAAGAAACGGGTCCTCTCTCTTCACGTCTACCCCGCCCTCCCCAACAATCTTGCTCTCTGTTGCCACGGCCAGTCTGTTCTGTATCTAAGCTTCCCTCTCCGGATCCGCAGGACGGACTCCTGCTTATGCATTTTCTAGGGGAGCTATTTTCATCTACGCTTCCGTTTGTCATCGTGAAAGAGCTGCGGGGCTTTTGTGTAAACAACACAGGTCTCTCAACAAGCTGACTTCTTTCTCTCCATCTATTGTCTCTTTGGCAAATGTTCTCTCCTTTAGCTCGGGGCGCATTATTGTTTAAATCATCATCATCATCATCATCATCTTTATTGACATAAGCAACAGTATCATCTACATCTCCAAGATCATCAAGACTGTCGTCATCGTCGATAATAATAATTTTATCATTCGTTTTTTCACACACGCCTGACGATGACGAACATGGATGCACGGAGTCGTATCCAGGATCGGTCGGACGGGTTTTTAAGATTCCAACCACGCCTTTGTTCTCCGTCGTCTTGTTTTCTAAAATAAATAAATAAATAAATAAATAAATGTTATTATTATTAATCTTTGTATGTTTGTAACGTTTTAAGTAATACGAATTATTAGCAATACAAAACTGGTTTTGCGAGAGATACCTTTTCTCGCAGACGCAGATACGGAAATAGAGGTCTCCTTGTCTAACGTAACAGCGTCACCCCCCGCAGAAGAACGATGATGCAGATTCTCTTTTCTTTTTCCCTTTCTAGCACCGTCTTGATCACGGTCGCCCTCCATGGTTCTCGTGGCGTGACTTGTAAACAAATCTCTGACAAAATTTTTAAATTTGAGTTGCGAATATTCTAAGATAGAAACAAAAAAACCACAAACATCATCAGAGATGGTTTTAAAGAAAATACTATTGTGCGGTTAAAGTATATACGCAGGTTCACGTACCGTTCATATATAATCTTTTCTTTCGTTTCTTCAAATGTTAAATCGCTTCGATGTCATCCCCTGCAGAAGAACGAAAGGCCGGTTCCTGATGATGATGATGCAGCAGCAGCGACACGTGCCTGAGCATAAGCTGTAACAGAAACCCACAGCTCTGAGAACTCGGATGCGTGCCGAGGCAGATGCCTGACACACACACACACACACACACACAGACACACACACACACACCCTGTTTTTGTTAACATAGGGGAGTAGTTGTGGGGTGAGGCAATGATTTCTCTTGGTGAGCTATCTACAGGATGAGCTATATACAGTATATAGGAGGGAGCTCCGGGGTGAGCAGAACGTTAGGGTATCCATGGGCTAAAGAACAGGTGGGGTGTGGTTTTATTTAATGCCGTTTTGACCCGCTTCCTTGATATGGCCCCGAAACCCCCCCACAAACACACATATACACACCCCTCTACGTCTTGCAAGATTCTCATTTCGCCTCTTATATTTTTTTTTGCAGCAGCAAATTTCTTCCCTCCACGGGTATGCGCGCCCTCTCCAGTTAACCGTGGTGGCCCACTCGTTCCAACCCAGAGATTGGATCCCGATTAAGATACCTTTTCATGTAATATTACTATCATATGTATATAGTTCAATGTCTATTATCCTTTGTTACAATTACCCCGGTTTTCCAAGTTTTTCTTCCTGTTCCATGTAAAAACAGATATATGTATCGTATCTGATGTTTGGTAGTTCTATGTAAACCGCGCTGATAATAAATAGTGCGGTATATAAAAATGTTAAATAAAATAAATAAAAAATAAATAAATAAAGTCTACTAACAACAAGCACTACAGATACTGTGAGAAGAAGAAGGGCCCTTCCGAGTGCTGCTAACCACCCCGATTGCGTTAGACTCGCTATATAAGCATACCTCGCCACCTGAAATCCCCGGACCAGGACGAGAAGAAGGGGCAGCCAAATCCCTACTAGGATCCCGAAAAAAAAAAGAAAGAAGAGGCTTTTAGTTGAGAAGCCTGCCGGGGCCTTGGCCTGAAGGCAAAGCTTAAGAGACTGTTATATAATTCTTTTTTTTTTACTTAAAATTGTATTTTTTTTTCCTCTATGCCTATCTGTTTAATATCCTTTCGGAGAAGGAGACTTTGACCAGCATTTCAAAGTAGAGCCTCAGAGAGTGACTGTGGTGGAAACCGAGGATTTATCGCACGCTTCTTCTTTTTTTTTGTTTATCTTTGCGATATTTAGCGTAGGAGTTCTCCTCGTTTCCCGGTTTATCGTAAAATGGCCAGTCCCCTCCGGTGTAAGCCCCTTATAGTAACGTTTGTTTGTCTTCTGTGCTTTGCTTACCTATCTGTGATAAGTACCAAACCCGTTTCACTACAATTGAATTGGGGACGGTGCCGGTGTCCTCGGAATAAGGATTACTCACACTGCCCCCGCAATTTGATAACCGTTGAATATTATCCTGCCCGTTCCCGCATCAAGTGCTATAAAGAGGAACTCGTAGGCCTTTTACGATTTAACGCCCACAGCGTCTTCACGTGCATAGCACCCGACTCCCCTTGTGGGAAGTTCATAATTAAGACCCTGAAATTTGATAAGCAAGTTGTAAAAAAAAATTTAATCGATCCCCATGAGGTGGTGGCGGCTGCGGCGGTGGTGAATTATGTCCATAAACTCTGAACTCGTTTCGGCCATATGAAGTCGATCAAGGACGACTCGGAATTGTTATGCTGCGTGTTCCTTCGCAACAGCAAGTTACAGAAGTTTCTCCACCGAAAGCCTTTAATACGTCTTCTGCCTTCATTTCACCATTGTGAAAACTCAAACTTTTTTTCTCTTTTTTTTAAAAAAAATAAAAAATGTCTGCCGTTGTATGTATTTATTTATTTTTTAATACCGCGCTTTTTAGAATCAGTGCGGTTTATGTGTATACGTACTGGTACTTTTTTTGTTCCCTCGTCCAAGAAGGCCTCAAAATCTAAGTGTACCTGAGGCGACGGAGGGTTAAGTGGCTCGCCCAAGGCCATAAGGAGTGACCGTGAGATTAGAGACCCCGGTCCCTCCGGCCTGAAAAGTTGCTTGTCCCCGTGTGGGAATCGAAGTAACCTGTCCCAACCACCGAGCCTCCCTTATTCTTAGTACTTCGTGTGGGCTTCCTAGCCCTCCCCTCACCAGCAACCTTACTGGGTTCTCGGAGCTACAGAAAACCACACTCAAAGCAAGCAGAAGGTTACTTAGTAAATATACAGTAAAGACAAACACACTCCTATAGAAATGCACCAAAGCTTTAGTGGAGAGAACATAAGAACATAAGAAATGCCATACTGGGTCAGACCGAGGTCCATCAAGCCCAGTATCCTGTTTCCAACAGTGGCCAATCTAGGTCATACGTACCTAGCAGTTTCCCCAAAAGACACAGGTTCTGCAGTGCTTGTACTAGGCCAAGCATTGATATCCTGGGTCCCTTTTTAATAGTGGTTTATGGACCTTTCCTCCAGGAACTTGTCCAAACCTTTTTTAAACCCAGCTATACTAACAGCCCTTACTACATCCTCCGGTAACAGATTCCAGAGTTTGATTACACGTTGAGTGAAGAAATATTTTCTCCTATTTGTACCCTGTAGCTTCATTACATGCCCCCCCTAGTCCTTAAAATTAATATGCCTCCTAACCACTTTTGCCCATAAATGTTGGTGCCTCAGCTGGTCTTTTTGGTTGAGCACAATGGGGGTTTGAACCCCTGTCCCGTGCACCATTGGTTGGTGTCTTCACCGTTGTACTACGGCACAAGGGAAGCAAGTTCTCCTTTGTTTGTTTGCTCTAACTGTTAGCCATGGTTGACTTTATTTTATAGAACTCTTTTAGATGAGACAGCATAATTTCACTTTATTATTACACGTCAGGTATTCATCATATCATAGATCAATGTCTAATCAGTGTAAATAATTATAGAACACTGGCACATTTCCCAGAACATTCTTGACAGGCTAAACAAACTTCCCATTGCGATAAGGTGGGTACAATAAGATGTAAGCATAAAGTCTAAGAAATCCGCTAACTATTATTTACAGAAAAAAAAAGATAATAACAGAGTCAGAACAGGTTCAATTCAAACAGAGAGCGTCGGAGCAATACTGCAAACAACTTTCTTAACACGGTGAGACATAAAAGTAATTACAGAAAATGAATAAACTAAAGAAGAATGGTTGAGACTCACATCAAACAAGACAATTCGTAGAGCCTGTGAAAATATACAGGATCGCGGTGTATATATCAGAATAAAAACAAATAGAAACTGGTTTTCTCCGCTGTGCATACGGACAATAACATTAAAGCACAGTATTTACTGCTCACAAACTTCATTTTGTAGTATAGGAGAAACTGGAATCTCACACAAAAACAAAAAAAAGTTGCAGAAATCTGATGATACCTTGTTCTGGAGATCGTCAAGCATAGTCACTGACAGCTGCTGATAGCGGCTATTTGCAGAAGTCTAAAAGGTGAACTCCGAGTTTAACAGTAAGTTTCACAGGCAAAAAAAACAGAAAGGCATCCGACATTGTCCGGAAAGTAGTTCCATGAATGATGTTGGAAACTGCAGGAAACGGCACCGAGGGAGGGGGGAGGAGGATGAATAGAATACAGCTGACAATATCGATCCTAGGAGTGCAATCAGCAGCTACCAGACTCCGATTCCTGGGACAGTCTCGCTGCAAATGATCGCACGCATTCCTCCAGTTTGTCCACGTCCCCGCTGAGAAGTGCCGTGCTCTCCCCTGCCACCTTCCCAGGGCTGAATGCAAGTTGTAAATCAAGCAGCGTAGTCAGCTCATGGTACCGAGCACTCTCCACAAGTACATCAGCTGTTATTATGGAAACTCAAGTCTTTCATTCTCGATATCAAACCCTTTAAAGCACAGTTAGTGAATCCAGAAGGTGTGTTTTCTACCTCATCAAAAAAAATACTCTTAAAAAACCTAGTGCGAAAATCTATGTATTTTCACCCCCATTCTGCCTTAGAGATGTTATTCTCAACCAATCCTGTACTATTGCATACTACTATAAGTGTACCCCAGTGTAAATAAAATGTAGATATGTTCTGCCTGAAATCAGGTACCAGTGTGATACAATGTATAGAATTAAAAATGTACATAGTTTCCCCCAGTTACTTCCAAGTTGATCTCCCTGTTTATTGTAAATACAACTCAAAGTTCCTTGTGTTGTATAGTTGATGTTAAATGTAAACCGCTCTGATCTAAAATAGAGCGGTATAGAAGAACTGTTAAATAAATAAATAAATAAATAAGTGTTTCTAACAGAAAATCATCTTTTATCAACCACTAAAACAAAAATCATCGGGGTTATAAAATGCAGTTCTAAGCAAACTATCTAAAGCTGCCCAGGTAGGACATGACCTATCGTACTGACGCAAAACAGTTTGAAGAAAACTTAAGGCGCTGTGTAATTGAATACATTTCTCTTTATAGGTCATACAATTCTCATCCAGACCCTTTTCAATATCATCCACAAGTTTCCTACAAATTCCCAATTCCCTTGTAGCAGAAATATCATTTCTCACTGTACTTTTTAAGGAAGATATTATACGTACAATACATTCTGTTTCATGATTAAGTAGATTATGCATTTCTCTAAGCTGAGACACAGTACAAACACCAAAATTTTCAATTTGTATATGCCCTAATAATTTTTGCTGATTCCTTATTTCCTCCCTTAACTTTGCTGAACGAGTGACTACATGAGTCTCAGAACAAACAGGGGGAGACGTCGGAAATACACTTGGGACACTACCAGCCCCAATTGCAGCCACCTCCGCATCATACTCTGGAGAAAAAATGGCTGGGATCTTCCCTGCCCAGACATTATCCTTTTCTTTCTCCGGTGGATCACTCGATTTATCAGCATTTAACACAAACAAACCATTTTTCATTTTATGTGCCGTTCGCTGCCACCAACCAAACACCAACCCTTCACGGGGATCACATACTCTGTGTTTAGCCTGCAAAGCACATTTCAGATAACAAAGCTTATCTACGGAAAATGTTCCCTCCAAAGGAAACTGTAAAAGCGCATTATCATTAGTCAATGCATACCAGTGCACAACATAATTAGTAGCCGTATCCCCATACTTCTCACGCATATAAAAAGAAGGGCTACCTTTCTGAAAAGCTAAAGCACTAAACTTAAAATGCCATTCACACAATTGAGACAAATCCAGTTCACTCAACAGATTGCTCATTGCTGGCACCAGATAATACTCACAAATGCCTTCCGCCCCTTGCCAGGAATGTAGAAATCAGAGTCACGGTACAAACTGTGGGCTTCCTAGCCCTCCCCTCACCGGCAACCTTACTGGGTTCTTGGAGCTACAGAAAAAAAAACACACCTAAAGCAAGCAGAAGGTTACTTAGTAAAACAGTAAATATACAGTAAAGACAAACACACTCCTATAGAAATGCATCAAGGCTTTAGTGGAGAGAAACCAAGGGAAGCAAGTTCTCCTTTGTTTGCTCTAACTGTTAGCCATGGTTGACTTTATTTTATAGATGAGACAGCATAATTTCACTTCAGGTATACATATTCATCGTATCATAGGTCAATGTCTAATCGGTGTAGGTCAGTATGAGGAGACATACATGTATTCCAAGACATAATTGTTTACTTCTGACCAGGTCAGTATCTGGTAATTGTTTTACTGCCGACTGCTTGATATCTCATAACCCTGAGACTAGGAGGTTGGAATACAAGCTAATTGCTGATATCTAGCAACCCTGAAGCTAAAAAGGGCTGGAGCACAGGCTGCCCTTGTCCTTATTTCAAGAACACAAACTTGTTTACAGAACATGTACTTCTTCACCTACTTAATAAGTATTTTATATTTAAGTTTATTTCTAAGCAAAGTTCTGAAGAGAATTAACCCTTTCTCAGGTTTAGTCAGTCTAATAGTATACACTACCCTATACCAAAAAAAAGCTTTTTTTTTCCACTTCGTGTTCCCCCGCTCGCTCGTAAGTAGATAAACCACTCCCAGGAACGTTATCATGGGGTATGTGCTTTCTCTATTATTTTGGTTTTTGTTTTTTTTTCCTAGGAAGGGATAGCGGCCTCTGTTTTTTTTTTAATTGGCCTAGCTGTCCCGGGTCTACCTACCCTCCCTGAGGAATCCTAGATCAGCTGGAGAGGATCACAACCCCGGTCTGATGGGGATTCTGTAAGTCGTATTACAGTACATAGGGATGAGAAATTACGCCAACAGCGGTTATTCCCGAACTCTCCTGATTGGAGGCTGAGGAGTACCGGGCCCGAAACGAGATATACTCCCCCATTCCCCTCCTCCGGCCAAGCAGAACTAACCTGGGCCGAGGGATGCAGGAGCGGTGTATCTATGATCGTTATACACAACTTTCAAAACAGGCCTGGCCAGCCTGGACAAATAAATAAATAAATAAACAAACTCCCACTTTCAATCACAGGCCCAGCCCCGGGAACTTGAACGCTTGCGAGCGTGAGTCAGGCCTTACACACGCTCATTTCCAACCACAGGCCCGGTCAGGACAGAAGCAAAAGCCTGACTCGCGCGCGCTTTCAACCACGGGCCCGAGATTATTGTAGTTACCCACCGTTCTTTAGACAAATTAAACGATAAAAGTGTGGGAAGTGCGTGAGAGTCCGTCCGAGAAATCTTTCTGTGTGGCACGAGTTAAGGGATGGGAGGTTCAGATGAGTGGTTTTCTCATTTGAAGCTGCGCAAGCTTGGGGCGAGGTTTGTACATAAGGCAGAGCACGAGGGTCTTCTTATTCTCTACTACTACTACCAGTTTAAAATGATGTCAATAGCATCTACGTTGTTAAAAAATGTCTGATGAGGTCCTTCTTTTTTTTTAGTCGTGAGTGCTCCTCGCCTTTTTTTTTTAATTCGGTGTCACGGTGGCAGTTAGATAGGTTTTTTATATATTATAGATAGATATATTTTTGTATTATTTTTTTTGCGCGTGTAGTCGGTTTAATAGGATTGTGTCAGTAGGCCGCAAAGCCATGTATGTCTCTGTAACAAAAAAAAAGTAGGGCGGGTTTCTCGTCTCTAATCAAGTCCTTGTTTTTGTTTTTTTAATCGATCGATCGTATGTTTGTAAGGATGCATTTTTTTTAAGGCTGGGGGTGGTGGTGGTGATGGGGGTGGGGTGTTGAGGGACTTATGTGTAATATTCAAGTGTTGTAGATGGTGGTGTATTTCAATTTGTCTGGATCGGGATTTGCTCGAGTGGAGCAGGAGGACCTCTGTTTAGGCCCAGGGCTCTTTTTTTTGGCTCTAAGCAGAGACAGATTGGGAAATGAGGATGGAACAGCTTCTCAACTCCAGGTTCACCACATTGTTAGTTAGCTAGCTAGCTAGCTAGCCAAATTACACGACTGACACACACACACACTGCTCTAAACTACTGTACAGGAGGATCTTTCTTTTGTATATAAAAAAGGTAACGTATGGAATCACCTCCTATCCCGACTAGCAGCTCGCAGCTTAAGTGACTGGCAGACAGGAGAGAGGATGTTGGGCTTTGGACTGCTAGTACGGCCCAAGAAGGCAAGTTCTTAACATATGCAATACAACCGCTAAAGAAAGCAGAGGTTCTTTGCCATATACTCGTGGTACATACGGTGGTATATTCAAGAAGACTAGTGGGGTGGGGGGAGGGGCAAGAGTTCTGATGTTGTCAAAAGAATGACAGCTTAGTTTCAGCTCATTTGCTAAAGTGAGATTCCCCGGTAAAATATAACTAATATCTCATCGTGGCCCTACTCTGGTTAGTTACCAGGAAGAAGGGTCTGGGAGTAGATCAAGCTATATTTACTTACTATGTCAGTACTGCTTCAGGAGACTTTGCTTTCCAGAATTAGTTCAAGCTACTGGGATCAGAAGGGAAGTCAAGGCCCGGCTGCTTCTCTAAATCGATCTAGAAGCTGAAAGGCAAGCCCTGAAGAAATAAAGGTCAAATCAAGTTATTGTCAACTTTCTAGTCTTAACAAAAAAAAATATCCAAATTTATTCTATTTGAAAAAACAAAACAAAACACCCCTCCTCTGTCTCGGTGGTCATCGTTGCGGCCTCCGCTTCCTTTAGCTTTTCTTTGTGAAATAAGCTTTTCAGACTCCAGGGTTTTTTTTTCAAGAAAAAGGAACAAAGTTAATTTCAAATCACTGAGGGGTAGATCGAGCCCCTAGCCCCAAGCATTCTCTTTTCTACCCAGAAGCATATATCATGTACTCTCAGATCATGTATCATCTACTATGTATATAGTTTTTATGGACTCCTCATCCATTCTATGTCAATATGTAAATAGTGTGACGCAGCGGACCCTCTTCTAGAGAGAAAAAAGTTTTAAATTCTGAGAAAAAAAGAAATGACCTGCAATTTCCAAAGGATCCATCTAGGGGGAGCAGGAGAGGCAGGACAGAGACTCCAGAACCACGCCTCAAGGGGCAGGAGTCATACTCCAACACCACACATTTAAGGAGATGCAGGCAAGAGTCAGCAGTCTCGCAGGGGAGCTCAGAAGGTTCACCAGGAAGTTTGCCAACTGGGAGAGAACAAGTTAGAAGCAGCTCCAGAGAAGGACCAAGAACCGGCTATGCAGAGGACAGATCAAAACTAGGATCTAGGTCCAAGCCAAGCCGGAGCAGAAAGACAGGCTGGGGAAGGAGAACCAGTCCTATAACCCAGAGGATAGGCCGAGAAGGCCGAAGCCTGACTAGATTAGGCTCTGAAGCCAGAAAGAAGATCAGCCATAAAGGCCAAAGGAGAGAAAAGTGAGAGAGCAGAAGGACCGCACCAGAGAGCATTGACACGGAAGGCAGTAGCCAAGGTAGGCCTCCAGCTTTGTCCCAAAGAACCAGGAGAAAAGCAAGAGGTAAAGCTTTTTAAAATTTGTTATAGTTTGCCTAGAGAAGAATCCTGGGAAGGTGACTCTCCTTATCAGAAACAAGGAAAGAAACATAAGTTAAAAGACAGCTGTTATAAGCAAAGAACTGGCAGAGGAAAACATTACCAAGAAAATGCTTTTAAACATTTAGAAAAAGAGCTGCCACTGTGGTATTCCACCTTGCAGAAACCTAGGCCCAAACATTTGGCTAAGCTCTGGGAAGCACCAGAACATACTCCAGGGAAGGAATACTTATTTGGTTTCCCCAGAGCAGTCAGAGGAAGAGGCCATGCAAGTGGAATCTATATCCGAGGACTTGGATAGCCCAATGGAATGTACTTATTGTGTTGTGGATGAGATTGAATCATTCCATAGCTCTGGAAGTGAATGAAGCATTACTGTTTTGAACATTTGTGATACTGTGAAGTTAACAGCTCTTTTTGGTTATTTCATGCCCTGTTTGGAAAATCCGTTGCAAAGACTTTTTCTGTTACGTTTATCAGTGTGTTGTGCGTCTGATTTGAACCCTTAGTGCAAAAAGGGAAATAAAAGCCTTTTATCTTTTTCCCTCCACTTTGTGCAAGAGTATAATTTTTCTCTTTGGGAGTTTGGTAACGAGGCCGGCACAAGGCTGGTACCCTTGACCCTCGCACCGGGCCAACCTCAATCCAACATTCTTGGTGACAGCGGACCAGCGAGCGACGGCGCCCCGTGGAACCCACCTTTCGGTGGAACTACTACGCCGCCACCAGGGGGTGCTGGCACGCGCGCGCGCGCGCACTCCGGCCGGCCCCCGCGTCACAAGAGTTACCCGTGTTCTCCAAGTTTTATTCCCTGTTATAATGTAAATTCAATCAGTCTATTCTGATCTGAATACTCTTTGTTGAATGTAAACTGATAACAAATAGCGTGGTATATAAGAATTGTTAAATAAATACTGGACTTATTAAACCATAGTTCTATTTCTTTTTCTTGGGAGAAGTTAGCAGCCGGAGACGAGAGCTGATCTCAGCAGGGAAGAGCGCATTCACCCCACAAGGTGTTCCAGCCATACACGTGCTAATTGCAGAAGGTCCGCTAACTAGTACATAGTGCATGTTCCAAAAGTAACCACCAGGGGATGGGATCCAACCACACACACACACACACACACACACACACACGTCAGTGATTGAGCCCCAGAAATAGGAACCCATAAATAAGAAACTCTGCTCTAGGGCTTGCACATAGAGTAAAATATAAGTGTTTATTTAATCTGCAATAACAGTTCCATCTTTGGATAAAATATAGGGAGACATGATTTGCGGGAACCACAGCTGGGGCTCGAACCCGTAACAAAAAAAAAATATCCAAATTTATTCTATTTGGAAAAAAAAAAACCACACCCCTCCTCTGTCTCGGTGGTCATCATTACAGCCTTCGCTTCCTTTAGCTTTTCAGACTGCAGGGTTTTTTTTCAAGAACAAGGAACAAAATTAATTTCAAATCACTGAGGGGTAGGTCGAGCCCCTAGCCCCAAGCATTCTCTTTTCTACCCAGAAGCATATATCATGTACTTTCAGATCATGTATCATCTACTATGTATATAGTTTTTATGGACTCCTCATCCATTCTATGTCAATATGTAAATAGTTACCCGTGTTCTCCAAGTTTTATTCCCCGTTATAATGTAAATTCAATCAGTCTATTCTGATCTGAATACTCTTTGTTGAATGTAAACTGATAATAAATAGCGTGGTATATAAGAATTGTTAAATAAATACTGGACTTATTAAACCACGGTTCTATTTTTTTTTCTTGGGAGAAGTTAGCAGCCGGACACGGGAGCTGATCTCAGCAGGAAAGAGCGCATTCACCCCACAAGGTGTTCCAGCCATACACGTGCTAATTGCAGAAGGTCCGCTAACTAGTACATAGTGCATGTTCCAAAAGTAACCACCAGGGGATGGGATCCAAACACACACACACACACACACACACACACACACACACACACACACACACACACACACACACACACAAGCGATTGAGCCCCAGAAATAGGAACCCATAAATAAGAAACTCTGCTCTAGGGCTTGCACATAGAGTAAAATATAAGTATTTATTAAATCTGCAATAACAGTTCCGTCTTTGGATAAAATATAGGGAGACATGATTTGCGGGAACCACAGCTGTGGCTCGAACCCGTAACCTTCCGACCATGAACACAATGGCCGTGGTGCTGTGCACTGCACTACTCCATTGCTGGAAAAGCAGCTAATTCCCTGGAGGTACCATGACTGTCCGTCAGACGGATCTTGTTTGTTGCGGTGTACGGCTGCACACCTAAACGGGGCTTGACCACAGAGATTTTAAAGCAATTCCTTTGAACCCTACACAGCCCAGTAGGGGGGAAAGGACCGGGAGAAAAAAAGATCCTTTTCGTCACACACACACACATAGAAAGCACGGATTAATATACTGACAGCCAGGAAACCCCCCCTCAGAAACCCAAAGATCAATTCAGGCAGGGAGGAGGAGGGTGTGTCTGTGTGTGAGTGAGAAGGGGGGGAAAGGGGCGGAGTTACCTGCCAGATATCGGGGGGGGAAAAGCTTAATGTATTTTTAAGAAAGGCACACACACGCGCGCGCGCTGAAGAACCGGGCGCGGGGGGAGGGGGGGGGGAATTACCAAGGGGCACAGGCACGATTAAAATCTCTCACACACACAAGCATTTGAGTCGGAAAGAGGGGAGAGTGTGACTGGTGATGTCATATACAGCATTTCTTTCGCTTTAAAACGAGACAGACATGTATCAGCGCCGCACAGAGATTTTAAATCAGTTTCTTTGTACAGAGACCAGCGGGGGGGGAGGGGGCCGGGACAGCTTCTGAACTAAGATACAAAGCACGGATTAATATACTGACAGCCAGGAAACCCCCCTCAGAAACCCAGAGATCCATTCAGGCAGGGAGGAGGAGAGTGTGTCTGTGTGTGAGTGAGAAGGGGGGGAAAGGGGCGGAGTTACCTGCCAGATATCGGGGGGGGGGGGGAAAAAGCTTAATGTATTTTTAAGAAAGGCACACACACGCGCGCGCGCTGAAGAACCGGGCGCGGGGGGAGGGGGAGGGGAATTACCAAGGGGCACAGGCAGGATTAAAATCTCTCACACACACAAGCATTTGAGTCGGAAAGAGGGGAGAGTGTGATTGGTGATGTCATATACAGCATTTCTTTCGCTTTAAAACGAGACAGACATGTATCAGCGCCGCACAGAGATTTTAAATCAGTTTCTTTGTACAGAGACCAGCGGGGGGGGGGGGGGGGGGGGGGGGCCGGGACAGCTTCTGAACTAAGATACAAAGCACAGATTAATATACTGACAGCCAGGAAACCCCCCTCAGAAACCCAGAGATCCATTCAGGCAGGGAGGAGGAGGGTGTGTCTGTGTGTGAGTGAGAAGGGGGGGAAAGGGGCGGAGTTACCTGCCAGATATCGGGGGGGAAAAAGCTTAATGTATTTTTAAGAAAGGCACACACACACGCGCGCGCGCTGAAGAAGCGGGCGCGGGGGGAGGGGGGGGGAATTACCAAGGGGCACAGGCAGGATTAAAATCTCTCACACACACAAGCATTTGAGTTGGCAAGAGGGGAGAGTGTGACTGGTGATGTCATATACAGCATTTCTTTCGCTTTAAAACGAGACAGACATGTATCAGCGCCGCACAGAGATTTTAAATCAGTTTCTTTGTACAGAGACCAGCGGGGGGGGGGGGGGGGGAGGGGGCCGGGACAGCTTCTGAACTAAGAAACAAAGTACGGATTAATATACTGACAGCCAGGAAACCCCCCCTCAGAAACCCAGTGATCCATTCAGGCAGGGAGGAGGAGGGTGTGTCTATGTGTGAGTGAGAAAGGGGGGAAAGGGGCGGAGTTACCTGCCAGATATCGGGGGGGAAAAAGCTTAATGTATTTTTAAGAAAGGCACACACACGCGCGCGCGCTGAAGAACCGGGCGCGGGGGGAGGGGGGGGGAATTACCAAGGGGCACAGGCAGGATTAAAATCTCTCACACACACAAGCATTCGAGTCGGAAAGAGGGGAGAGTGTGACTGGTGATGTCATATACAGCATTTCTTTCGCTTTAAAACGAGACAGACATGTATCAGCGCCGCACAGAGATTTTAAATCAGTTTCTTTGTACAGAGACCAGTGGGGGGGGGGGGGGGGGGGGGGCCGGGACAGCTTCTGAACTAAGATACAAAGCACGGATTAATATACTGACAGCCAGGAAACCCCCCTCAGAAACCCAGAGATCCATTCAGGCAGGGAGGAGGAGGGTGTGTCTGTGTGTGAGTGAGAAGGGGGGGAAAGGGGCGGAGTTACCTGCCAGATATCGGGGGGGAAAAAGCTTAATGTATTTTTAAGAAAGGCACGCACACGCGCGCGCGCTGAAGAACCGGGCGCGGGGGGGAGGGGGGGGAATTACCAAGGGGCACAGGCAGGATTAAAATCTCTCACACACACAAGCATTCGAGTCGAAAAGAGGGGAGAGTGTGACTGGTGATGTCATATACAGCATTTCTTTCGCTTTAAAACGAGACAGACATGTATCAGTGCCGCACAGAGATTTTAAATCAGTTTCTTTATACAGAGACCAGCGGGGGGGGAGGGGGCCGGGACAGCTTCTGAACTAAGATACAAAGCACGGATTAATATACTGACAGCCAGGAACCCCCCCCTCAGAAACCCAGAGATCCATTCAGGCAGGGAGGAGGAGGGTGTGTCTGTGTGTGAATGAGAAGGGGGGGAAAGGGGCGGAGTTACCTGCCAGATATGGGGGGGGGGGGGAAAGCTTAATGTATTTTTAAGAAAGGCACACACACGCGCGCGCGCTGAAGAACCGGGCGCGGGGGGAGGGGGGGGAATTACCAAGGGGCACGGCAGGATTAAAATCTCTCACACACACAAGCATTCGAGTCGGAAAGAGGGGAGGGTGTGACTGGTGATGTCATATACAGCATTGGTTTTGCTTTACAACGAGACAGACATGTTCTATAGGCTTGGTCCTGCCGGGATCGCGCCCTTCCGACGAGGGCCGCTCCCTGGCGCCACCGGTCCCTTGTATCGGAGGGAGCTGGTCGGACCTCGGCGGGTGCCGGGCCCGGTCGGAGCCAACGCCTCGAACCCGAGTGAGGGGAGTCCGAGGTCCAACTCATGCGCCTGCTTGGGAAGTTTGAGGACCGGATCCGGTGAGTATAGTTTTGATTTTGGGTCTAGACAGAAATAGAAAGAGCAGTACTGCCATTGGAACTTGGAATTTGGAATTTGTAATCTCGAGATATTGGGAATTGGTAAGAGAGCTTGATCAACTCTCAAGGAAGAGCCGAGTAGCCTGGCATGGGAATTCGCTAGGTGAAACCCTCATCCTTTTTGTAATTTGGGAAAAAGACTAGTCAGAACAGATAGAAACGAATGCATTCTGGGAATACGTTGCTAGCATGATTGTGTGAACGAAGTATGAATGAGAGGTCTGGCAGCACGGACCAAGTGAAGGCGGACCCCTGATTAGCGCATTTCCTGACCGGGCGACCGCGCTCAGGTCGCGAAAAGGGGGAAGCGATTGTCGTCTTGTCTTGTTATCTGTATTCCCTATACGTTTCCAGGGCCGTGAGGACCCCTTACCCACGGTCCGCCCACCTTTTCCCTTCTGTCTGTTGTTGCGCGCACACATCGAAATGGGAGGGGCGGAGTCTACTAGGAACACTCCATTAGAATGTATGATCGCACATTTTAAAGAAGGATATTCAGGGGATTATGGTATTAAAATGACAGCAGCCCGTTTGCAGATTTTGTGTACTAGGGAGTGGCCCGATCTAGACCCCATCTGGCCCCGAGAGGGAACGTTCACCGTAGAGATTATTCAGTCAATACACCGTAGAGTGCGGGTAGCGCACCCAGATCAGTACCCCTATATAGATTCCTGGTTAAGTATTTGTGAAGATCCGCCCTCCTGGGCACAGCGCTGTTATGAGGAACAGTGCAGAATAATGTTAGCTAAAACAGATTCTAGACAGAAAACGGAACAGCTTAGAATGAAAGAGCAGGATAAGAAAGCCAAGAAGAAACCCATCTTGGCAGATCCCGATTCCCCAGAAGTAGTCCTCAGGCAGCCCCGAACCCCAGGTCCGGTAAGAATAGCCCGGCGGCGTCCTGCCCCAGAACCCCAGAGACTGCCAGAGCCGAGGCGAGACCCAACCCCAGACCCCCCTCCTCCTGGAGGAAAGGAAGAGAAAGAATTAGCGGGAAGAGAAGAGGAGGATGTAAAAAGTGAGCCAGAAGCGGAGCTAGAAGAAGAAGGAGGGAATCCCCCAGAAGAAGAAGAAGAGGACAGTGTACAAATAATTGAGAAAGCTAGCGCTAGCACTAGCAAGCCAGTGAAAGAAAAACCCAAAGCAAAACCAGTTGAGAAAAAGAAAGCAACTCCTGCAAAGACAACGACAATAGCCCTTAGATCCCAGACCCAAATGACGCCTGGGACGACAGCCAAACTGTTTCCCTTAAGGCAAGTCCCGGGAGTGCCCGTAAAGAATGATAATGATGAAGTGGTAGCGGGACCCCTAACCTATGTGTATATCCCTTTCTCTACAACTGATTTATTAAATTGGAGGTCGCACTATGCCTCCTATACTAGCAAGCCCCAGGAGCTGACAGAATTAGTAACTAGTATTATGGAAACCCACCAACCTACTTGGCCAGATTGCCGTCAGCTCCTGACCACCCTATTTACCACAGAGGAACGAGCGAGAATTAGAAAAGCAGCTATCGAGTGGATGGCAGAAAACCCTGCAGCTCCAGCGCAGGGGCAGAATATAATAGATCGTAGAGAAGCAGCTCAGAGAGAATTCCCGAATGAAGACCCCCAATGGGATCCAAATACAGATGAAGGATCCACCGCCCTAGCCCGTTTTCGCCAAGGCTTTTTACAAGGCCTGAGAAGAGGAGGCCAAAAAGCTATGAACCTTTCCAAAGTAGCAGGAATTATCCAAGGAATAGATGAGAGCCCAGCAGATTATTATGAAAGATTAACTGAAGCTTATAGAATGTATACTCCCTATGATCCCGAGGCACCAGGAAGTTTATGCATGGTGAATTCTGCTTTTGTAAACCAGTCTCAACCAGACATTAGACGTAAATTACAGAAATTAGAAGGGTTTGCGGGCATGAATGCAACACAGTTATTGGAAGTCGCTCATAAAGTGTATGTGAATCGTGATACTGAAAGACAGAGAGAATGTGATAGAAAGATGAAGAAGAAAGCTGATTTTTTGGCTGCGGCCATAGTTGAAAAGAAAAGGGGAGGTGTCCCTAATCGAAGGAGCAGAGGAAGAGGGCGGGGTCAAGGCGGAGGCCGGACCCAGAGACTAGGCGTGAACCAATGCGCCTATTGCAAAGAAGAAGGACATTGGAGAGATACGTGCCCGCAACTCGAAGACGCCCAGCAAGATGACGAATACGATCATCAGTGGCGAGAAGAAAGACGAGGCCGTCCCCGAGGCCGAGGAGGAGCCAATCGAGAACAATTCCAGCGAGAGAGGGGAGGAGGAGCCATCCAAGCATTGGCCACACAGGCCCATGATGAGGATGACGTGGATTAGGACAGACCGGGCTCCAAGTTTGCTTTAGGTCTCCAGGAGCCTATGGTCGAAATACAAATAGGAGACCAATTTATGAACTTTATGGTTGATACTGGAGCAGAACATTCAGTAATAGACAAAAAGATAGCCCCATTCACCAAGAAAGCAGTCACCATTATAGGAGCAACTGGTGCCAAAGCCACAAAGTCTTTTCTACAAAACCGAATATGCAGTCTAGGAGGACAGCAAGTAACTCATCAATTCCTTTACATGCCCGAATGTCCAGTACCCCTACTGGGACGAGATATGCTAGCCAAGCTTCAAGCACAGATATCTTTCTCCGAACAAGGAGAGATGCAAATGACAGTGAATTCTCAACCCAAACCAGCAG
Organism: Ichthyophis bannanicus; assembly: GCA_033557465.1. Taxonomy (NCBI): domain Eukaryota; kingdom Metazoa; phylum Chordata; class Amphibia; order Gymnophiona; family Ichthyophiidae; genus Ichthyophis; species Ichthyophis bannanicus. The sequence goes on from CM066051.1 coordinate 6,714,962, forward strand.
GAGTAATGCTGCTGACAGTACCCCGAGAAGAAGAATGGAGATACTACATTGATGATTCGATTCAGGATACCTATTTTGAACAAACTTTAAAGAACATTCATGCACCACTTGAAGTATGGGCAGAAGGCAGTCCCCCAGGCCTAGCCAAGCATATAGCACCAGTGATTGTAACCCTCAAGCCTAGTGCTACGCCAGTGCACGTCAAACAGTACCCTCTCCCAAGAGCCGCAATTGAAGGCATTCATCGCCACCTACAGAGATTGCTCGAGTATGGCCTACTAAAAGTATGTCAATCCCCATGGAACACCCCACTTTTGCCAGTAAAGAAACCTGAGACAGATGATTATCGCCCAGTGCAAGATTTGAGAAGAGTAAATGATGCAGTTGAAACTATACATCCAGTTGTGCCCAATCCTTACACTCTTCTAGGACTGATACCTGCTGAAGCTACCCATTTCACTGTACTGGATTTAAAAGATGCATTCTTTTGCATAAGATTAGCCCCTGTAAGCCAAATATTGTTTGCATTTGAATGGCAGGACCCCATCTCTGGAAGAGGGGGCCAACTCACCTGGACAAGATTACCCCAAGGATTCAAGAATTCACCTACCATCTTTAGTGCTGCACTAAATCAAGATCTTTCAAGCTATCCAGTAGCCCCGGGGAAGAGAGTACTTCTCCAGTACGTGGATGATCTGTTGATAGCTGCCGTATCAGAAAGAGAATGTATATTAGCCACCAAAGATCTCTTGCAGTTACTAAATGAAGCTGGATATAAAGTTTCCAGAGCCAAAGCACTCAGACCACATTTCTACATCCCTCTGATGACAACCATATCAGCCTCAGTAGCACGACAATGTCAAATCTGTGCCAAGAATAATGCCAAGCAAGGCCTTATTACAGCACCCCGAGTTCAGTCAAGAGGTGTGACCCCCATGCACAACCTCCAAGTTGATTTCACCGAAATGCCAAAAGCCAATGGATACCATTACCTACTAGTATTAGTTTGTACTTTCTCTGGGTGGGTAGAAGCATTCCCAACCAGAACTGAGAAAGCCCGAGAAGTTACCAAAGCCTTAATGAGAGAGATTGTCCCCAGATTTGGAATCCCAGCAGTAATAGGGTCAGACAATGGACCCTCATTTGTCTCCCAAGTTACTCAGCAGTTAGCAAAAGCTTTGCAGATACAGTGGAAGCTCCACACTGCATACAGACCCCAGAGTTCAGGGAAAGTTGAGCGAATGAACCGTACATTGAAAGCCCAAATGTCTAAGCTTTGTCAGGAGACACACTTGAAATGGCCCCAAGTGCTCCCCATAGCTTTACTCAGAATACGCTCAGCCCCTGTAAAGTCAACAGGATTTTCCCCTTTTGAAGTTTTGTATGGTAAACCCCCACCAATAGTGCAGGGAGTCAAAGGAAATCTAGCCCAGATTGGTTCAGAAGTAACCAGACAAGAACTCCTAGCTCTTAGTTTTGTTCTGCAGACTCTCCATACGTGGATCCAAGACCAGTTGCCTATCAACTTGACGGAACCCTTGCATCCCTACCAGCCTGGAACTTCGGTGTGGATTAAAGATTGGAAGAAGATACCGTTGGAACCCCATTGGAAGGGACCGTACACCGTCATCCTGTCTACCCCAACTGCAGTAAAGGTAGCCGAGATCGACGCCTGGATCCACCACAGCAGAGTCAAGCCCGCTGCCGATCCTGAACCAGAGCGGTGGACAGCAGAGCAGCACCCTGATGTACCCTTGCGAGTTACTTTGAGACGGCAACCAGCAGCATAGACACTTCATCACAAGTGCTTTGCAGTAGCCAAGTCTTTCGAAGAGGATTGCTGTTTTCCATGCAGCAACAGTTTTGTTTCAACGAACCCGATTTGTGTGTGATTTGACACACTACTACTTTGAGACTACATTGACTACGCCAGACTTCACAAGCCGACTGAATTGCTAAGTTGGTTAATGTGTGCTGGACATCTTGAGGATCTTCAATCAACACTCAGCAACCGTTAAATTGCTTCATTAGCAAACGGGACGAAGAATAATAGACCGTCGTGATCAAGATCAGCAAGCTGAGGATTCAGAAGAACTCCAATCAACATCAACATGTATCTTTGCTTCTGCTTTGCCTTGGTTGCCTTCTTTGGAGGTTTTGGACAGACTTATGCTCTACCTCCATGCACCGCTTGTATTACTTCTACTAGAACTGGACTGAAAGTAACTCAGACTTTGCTTTACCATTCTTATTATACCTGCAAGGGAACAATAACTCGGTGTATCTATAACACCACTGAACTAAATGTTTGCACTCATGGCAAAATTAAAGCATGCTATAATCCGCATCAGAATCCATCCTATTACACGTTGGAAATAAGATGGAAGGATGCAGATGGACCTATATTAGCTGCTACACCACCACTTAAGGACACTACTAAACCTGCTGTTTTGAATTTTGATGCATGTAATGCTATTAATAGAGATAGTCAGTCCACCTGTGGTACATGGGAGAAAGCGTATCGAAATGACCATAAGTATATGTGTCCAGAAGGAGCCACGGGATGGAGGAAGTGTACAGGTAAAAAGGAACCAGGGTATAGTACTGCTACAGCGGCAGACTACTATTGCCCGTATTGGGAATGTGTTTTCTATGCTACCTGGAACACTGGTATAACTGATGAGAAAATAGATAAGCGGATGGCTACTCTAACCAAGCCAACCACAAATGATAAATGTCAGAAAGATGCTTGTAACCCCTTACATTTGCGTGTACATAACCCCCATGCATGGAAACAAGGATATAAGTTTGGTTTACGTATTGCTGGAGGAGGAACAGATCCAGGGACCATTGTGTATATTAGATTGAATACTCAAGCCCATAAGTCATCTAAATATCATATTCATAATACCTTTTATGAAGCTATGCATGTAAATAAGTTTGAGATCCCTCACCCATCACAGAATTTGTTTCTAGAATTAGCCGGAGCAGTAGTATCTAGTCTTAAGATCACAGATTGTTATTTCTGTGGCGGAACCCAAATGGGAGATCAATGGCCCTGGGAAGCCCAAGAATTGAATTATTCCATGATTTACAATCAGACTGAATTACACAAGACTACCAGTGAATGGGTGTTAGCGCACTCAATCGTCGGACGTCTTTGCTTTGCCAGAACTGGACCCCAGTTCACCCAAAAGGTAGGACAGCTGGTCTGTCTTAGCCAGAAATACTATAATGCCACAACCAAAAAGACAGCATGGTGGTCAGGAATCAGACATCCTGAACCTCCTAACCCATTAGCTAGATTTCCTGAACTTGCAGGTCTATGGACTAACCTTGCCAAAGTCCAAGCCTGGCAAGCCCCACCTGGCCTATATTGGATCTGTGGAAACCGAGCATATGCGCAACTCCCACCACAATGGGGAGGAGCATGTGTCTTAGGAACCATCAGACCTTCTTTCTTCCTGTTAAACACTGAACATGGAGAACAATTAGGATACCCTGTATATACTACCCACAAACACAAAGGAGCGTCAAGACAGAAAAGAGAGGCCCTACAGATAGGCAAGTGGGAGAAGTGGCGAGGTGATGATTGGCCACCAGAGAGAATTATTGAGTATTATGGACCCGCCACTTGGAATGATGATGGTATGTATGGTTATCGTACCCCAATTTATATGATCAATCGTATTATTCGCTTACAAGCAGTAGTTGAAATAATAACCAATGAAACCAGTCATGCTCTCACGCTCTTAGCTAGACAAAGTACTCAGATGCGCACTGCCATATATCAGAATCGCTTAGCCCTTGATTATTTGCTAGCAGCTGAAGGAGGAGTATGTGGTAAGCTGAACTTAACTAATTGCTGTTTGAAAATAGATGATAAAGGTCAAGTAGTTGAAGAAATTGCTAAAGATATGCAAAGACATGCTTATGTGCCAGTACAGACTTGGCACGCCTTGAAATTTCCTAATTGGTTTGCTAACCTTTTCTCTTGGCTGGGAGGATTTAAGACTTTCGTTATCTTAGTACTAATCCTTGTTGCTGTTGTCCTCTGCTTACCATGTTTAATCCCATGTTGTATGCGTTCCCTTCACAGTGCTATTGATAATACAGTAGAGCGGAAGACCGCAACTAGAATAATGGCTTTATACAAAGCCAGCCCTAGTGGAACTAGTAAGAATCCCTTAATCAGGATGTGAATCTTCTAGAAAGTGATTTAATTCTCACACCTTATTAAGTAATAGGGTGAGATTAATCAAAGGGGGGAATGTGGTAGGTGCAGGCCTGTGACCCACGGTGTCTGACATAGGAAGGCCAGCATGGCTAGCTTGACCTGTAAATGAGGCCTGTGGAGAGGCATATAGGATTGCACATCCCCCAATATGCTGCTATTGTAAGAAAGAACTCAGTAGAAATATTGAATTAGCTTAGATAAGCAGAATTGCAGAATTAAGAAATGGAAAAATACAGAAAAGATGTGTTTTAAAGTTACTGATAAGAAAGAGTACATTTGCAGAGAAATATTGAGGAGTGCTGACAGATGAGTTACAGAACCTTGCTCTTCTGCACGCACAAATGGTCCCATAGCCTTGAAAGTGTGAAAGTAACAAGTTGATGAACTGGCCATTGTAATTGGGACTAGAAGGGGGGCAGGCAGGTGTCATGCCTACAGAAGCCCACAGAAGGAACATAATTGGAGAAACTTATCAGTACCGGGACCAATAGAAGGGCTACGGGAGGTACGGGAGTGTACCGGGACCAATGAAATGTTTTTCTATACCTAGAATGGAACAGAAGTCTATAAAAGTTGTTGTAATGCTTGAAAACTTTGCTCAGCCATTTTGAAATTGCCTTGCTTGAGACTTGTGCACAAATAAATGATTTGGACCTTCTGAACAGACTCCTGGTATCATTGGTTTGTCTGCGCTTTGCTGCTACAGTATCAGCGCCGCACAGAGATTTTAAATCAGTTTCTTTATACAGAGACCAGCGAGGGGGGGGAGGGGGCCGGGACAGCTTCTGAACTAAGGTACAAAGCACGGATTAATATACTGACAGCCAGGAAACCCCCCCTCAGAAACCCAGAGATCCATTCAGGCAGGGAGGAGGAGGATGTGTCTGTGCGTTGTTTTTTTTCACTGGCCAGGTATATTCAAAGAGACTGCCCAGTTTTGTGCTGCATGTCCAACATGTTACAGCAACACACCCAAAGGCGGTGCCTTTGATTCCCACACCAATCATGACAGACCCAATAGGACGCATTGCTATGGATATATAGTAGACCCATTAGTCAAAACACCCAGAGGGTTTCAATACATCCTAGTTACACCAATCATGACAGACCCAATAGGACACATTGCTATGGATATAGTAGGCCCCGTTAGTCAAAAAACATCCAGAGGGTTTCAATACATCCTAGTTACGATAGACCAGGCAACAAGGTTTCCCTGGGCCGTATCATTAAAGAATATTTCTGCTAAGACAATAGCTTTAGAGCTAGTCAAATTCTATTGTGAGATAGGATTCCCCAGAGAGGTGTTGACTGACAGAGGATCCAGTTTTTTGTATCCAAGTATTTGGCCCAGGTCTGGGATGCCTTTTGGTATTCATCGTGTTAAAACTGCAGCCTACCACCCTCAGTCAAATGGGTTGGTTGAGAGATTCAACCAAACTCTCAAACAGATGTTGAGAAGGGGGGGGGGGGTGTTAGCAGGGGATCTAAAGGAATGGGATATGCTATTACCCTTTGTTTTGTATGCCTGCCGGGAATGGATTCAGGTTTCCCTAGGGGTATCCCCATATGAACTGATGTATGGTAGGGCACCTCGTGGTTTGTTAGAACAATGGTTAGATCCCGAACCAGGGAATCAGGAAGTTTCCACAGGTTTTTTTTACGTGACTTAAGGGCACGTTTAAAAAGGACCTGTCGGGTGGCTGAGAAAAAAAAACCTGTTTGACAGTCGAGTATGCCAGAAAGGCCAAAAGCCGCCAATTAAATATTGGTGAAAAGGTTTTGGTACAGCACCAAAATTTGAAGTACAGTGGAAGGGGCCTTGGAAGGTTGTTAAGCAGGTGAGCCCATGTGGTAGAGAGCACGAAAGGGACGTAGCCAGGCCTACCACATTAATGTACTCAAATCTTGGAGAGAGAGGCCTGTAACTGGGAATGTCCCTAAAACAAACCAAGGTGTAGATGAGCACTTAGGAAGGAAGTACCCAAGAAGAGGTTTCACAACCTGAACCGGCCTGTAATAACTTAAGCAGGGGGGAGTCTGTGCTAAGGAAGCCTGTCACTGTGTAAAGAGGGAGAAGGCAAGTGGTAATATAGCTCTTACCTAAGACTTTCTACAGGAACAGAGAGCGGATCAGGCTCTCACACCAGCTTTTGAGTATGTTCAGAAGGTCAGGGAGGTTTTGCCCGGATTCATACTAGATAATGAAATATTATATAGAGAGAATCAGGACCCCAGGAATGGGACCATACGTAAACAATTGGTGGTTCCCACAACTTTCAAAGGACTAGTTCTCAAACTTGCACATGATTATCCAGTTGGGGGGGTCATATGTGGTTGCAAGGAACGCTGGATCAAATACTAATACGTTGTTTTTTTTCACTGGCCAGGTATATTCAAAGAGACTGCCCAGTTTTGTGCTGCATGTCCAACGTGTTACAGCAACACACCCAAAGGCGGTGCCTTTGATTCCCACACCAATCATGACAGACCCAATAGGACGCATTGCTATGGATATAGTAGACCCATTAGTCAAAACACCCAGAGGGTTTCAATACATCCTAGTTACACCAATCATGACAGACCCAATAGGACGCATTGCTATGGATATAGTAGGCCCCGTTAGTCAAAAACACCCAGAGGGTTTCAATACATCCTAGTTACGATAGACCAGGCAACAAGGTTTCCCTGGGCCGTATCATTAAGGAATATTTCTGCTAAGACAATAGCTTTAGAGCTAGTCAAATTCTATTGTGAGATAGGATTCCCCAGAGAGGTGTTGACTGACAGAGGATCCAGTTTTTGTATCCAAGTATTTGGCCCAGGTCTGGGATGCCTTTGGCATTCATCGTGTTAAAACTGCAGCCTACCACCCTCAGTCAAATGGGTTGGTTGAGAGATTCAACCAAACTCTCAAACAGATGTTGAGAAGGGGGGGGGGGGGTGTGTTAGCAGGGGATCTAAAGGAATGGGATATGCTATTACCCTTTGTTTTGTATGCCTGCCGGGAACGGATTCAGGTTTCCCTAGGGGTATCCCCATATGAACTGATGTATGGTAGGGCACCTCGTGGTTTGTTAGAACAATGGTTAGATCCTGAACCAGCTTGTGATATATAAAAAAAAACTTTAATGCAACCATGAGGCTCATTGATGTATTAAGGCAGGGAGGGTGGAGTTAGCAGCCTGACAGGGGGACTGATCTCAGCAGGGAAGGATGCATGCGGCATGATTTTCATCTCACACACACAAACATTTGAGTCGGAAAGAGGGGAGGGGGTAATCAAACACTGGACGTCGGGTCCGTAAGCCATTACAATAACTGCTAGGCTACAGCCTGCTGTCCCAGCCAACACTATTTTTGAATCCTTGTCTTGATTGAATCGTAAGCTCTCAGGGAAGGGACCGATAAAGAAGCAATACAGCACATTAGTGTTGTGTCTCAGAGATATTAATTCAAGCTGGAAGACGGGCAATAGGTATCTAGCTAATTCACCTTAATAAAAAATCATTTACTTAAACGGTGCTATTCGGCGCGGAATACCTGAATTTTACATAGACCAGCAAGGGAGGAGGGGGGGAGGAATTCTCCTGTCTCACACACAGACATGAGTGAGAAAGAGGGCAGGGCGGGGGGTGCACATATAGATGGTTTCTAAAAAGCGCTGAACAATCATTTTTTTTTAAAGCAATTGGCGAGGCCCTCTGGTGCGGGCGCACCCCGAAAGCGGGATTTCAGCTCTTGTAGGGGACTTCCCATGGGCAGATGAGGGGAGTAGGGGGGGTTGCCGTTGCTGCTGATCACTGCCTCGATCTGATAGCTGCACTCTCACGTGCACCCCCCCCCTCCCCGAAGCGGCGATCTCAACCCTTATAACAGGCTTCCCGTAGGCAGATGAAGGGAAAGGAAGGAGGGATGAATTCAGTTAGGCACTAGGCAGAGAGGGGGGCGGGGGGGGGGGGGGAAACATAGGTAGGAAGCACGTGTTAATATCCTTATAGTCAGAAAAAACCTAGAGGGTTTGGAGGGAGATACCTGCCAGATTGCAATAGAATAATAAATGCACTTTTAGATACATATACATAGATAAGCTGAACCTACGAATTGTTTTTTTTCTTTGTCTTGCTAGTAGCGGTGGGTGCTTTAGATTAGAAATGAAAAAAATATATATCTCATTCAGCCGCGCTGATTAAAAAAAATGCCCTGAGAATCAAACCCTGGACCTCGGGTCCGGAAGCTGTTACAGTAACCACTAGGCTACAGAGTGCTGTCCCAACCAACACTTTTTTTTTGAATCCTTGTCCTGATTGAATCGTAAGCTCTCAGCGCAGGGACCCATAAAAAAACAAAACAGCACATTAGTGTTGTCTCTCAGAGATATTAATTCAGGCAGGAAGCCGGGCAATAGGTATCTAGTTAATTCACCTTAATAAAACAAATTCATTTACTTAAAGCGTGCTAATTCATTCTGCCGCGGAATACCTGAATTGTAAAATTGTAAACACCAGCAAGGGAGGTGGGGGGGAGGAATTCTCCTGTCTCACACACAGACATGAGTGAGAAAGAGGGCAGGGCGGGGGGTGCACATATAGATGGTTTCTAAAAAGCGCTGAACAATCATTTTTTTTAAAGCAATTGGCGAGGCCCTCTGGCGCGGGCGTGCCCCGAAAGCGGGATTTCAGCTCTTGTGGGGGACTTCCCATGGGCAGATGAGGGGAGTAGGGGGGGTTGCCCTTGCTGCTGATCACTGCCTCGATCTGATAGCTGCACTCTCGCGTGCACCCCCCCTCCCCGAAGCGGCGATCTCAACCCTTATAACAGGCTTCCCGTAGGCAGATGAAGGGAAAGGAAGGAGGGATGAATTCAGTTAGGCACTAGGCAGAGAGGGGGGCGTGGGAGGGGGGAAACAGGTAGGAAGCACGTGTTAATATCCTTATAGTCAGAAAAAACCTAGAGGGTTTGGAGGGAGATACCTGCCAGATTGCAATAGAATAATAAATGCACTTTTAGATACATATACATAGATAAGCTGAACCTACGAATTGTTTTTTTTCTTTGTCTTGCTAGTAGCGGTGGGTGCTTTAGATTAGAAATGAAAAAAATATATATCTCATTCAGCCGCGCTGATTAAAAAAAAAATGCCCCGGGAATCGAACCCTGGACCTCGGGTCCGGAAGTCGTTACAGTAACCGCTAGGCTACAGAGTGCTGTCCCAACCAACACTTTTTTTTTGAATCCTTGTCCTGATTGAATCGTAAGCTCTCAGCGCAGGGACCCATAAAAAAACAAAACAGCACATTAGTGTTGTCTCTCAGAGATATTAATTCAGGCAGGAAGCCGGGCAATAGGTATCTAGTTAATTCACCTTAATAAAACAAATTCATTTACTTAAAGCGTGCTAATTCATTCGGCCGCGGAATACCTGAACTTTACACACACAAGCAAGGGGAGGGGGGAAATTCTCCTGTCTTACACACAGACATGAGTGAGAAAGAGGGCGGGGAGGGGGGTGCACATATAGATGGTTTCTAAAAAGCACTGAACAATCATTTTTTTAAGCAATTGATAGCATAGTTTTAAAAACATTAAACTCTTACCCGGCTATGGTCTAAATTGAGGTTATTATGTGGATTGGAATCCTCAGATCACCCCGCTGCATGCAAAAACAGAATCTATGTAGCTGTCTCATAACATATATATCCTTGCTCGGGAAGGATATATTGGGTGGCAATCAATTCATTGTTCTTAAAGCTATTTGAAGTCTCAGTGTTTATTTGTATTCCGTTATCTTGATTTAAAAACAAATAATATTTAACCTGTGCTTGTTAACATCTAAGATTATCTTTAAAGATAAGACAGATGTATCTGGTCTGGAAGAATTTATTGCAGCAAGCTCTTTAAATAGCTCATCCCCTGAAGGTCCTTTTTTGTTAGCAGTTGTTTATATAAAACTTTTAAGAAAAATCCAGTTTTAAATTGTACGCTTATTCTGAATTCAGCCAATATAATTACACCCTTCCATTTTACAAAATTCTCTTTTCTTATCCACTAAAAGCACATAAAACCTTTATGCCAAAAATAGAGCATAGATAAATATATATATATATAGCGATTGAACTATTTCTCGAGATAGAGGTGACCTTGGCTCAATTATTTTTCAAATTACATGGTAAATTACACTAGCCGTTACAAACATAGGAGAGTAAGACTTTAATTTTTTTTACCTTATACTATGGAGAAATAACAGGGCTATTTTTTTTCCAGAATCGGTTCATGTATAGAAAGCAAAAAAAAATGTATAAGACAAGATTATGTTTTTTAAATTTAAACTTTAGTTGTCTGTTGTTAATCAAATTTTAAGCAGTACAATTTAATGTGCTTCTTTTCTTTCCCCCCCTCCAAAAAAAATAAACACAGGATTTCTTATACGCTCTTTAGTCACAGATTAATTAGTCTAAAGCAGAAGAGGGGCCTTGTATCCACCCGTTCACAGGCTAAGATGGAGAGCCAGGGGGAGGGGGGAACCGGCAGAGTTACTAAGAGACTTACCCTCTCATGATGATTTAACAACTCCACCATCTGGGAAAGCCCAAAAGCGTGTTGATTTCTGGAAATGTTGCAGCAAACTGCAGTCAATAAATAAGTCCAGGAGTCAATTTACAGGATCCAAATCAGTTAAATGTGCATGTTCTCTGGCATTACAATAACTTTTATAGATTTTTCCACAATTCTAGACATAGGAAAACATTTCATTGGGTCCGGTAACCTCCCGTAGCCCCTCTATTGGTCCCGGTACTGATATGATTATTTAGTTATATTCTTCTTGTGGGCTCAGCACCTGCTCACCCTCCCTTAGTCCCAATCACAATGGCTAGTTCACTAACTTGTTACATCTCTACTGCCAAGGTCAGATAGCTAGTATGTACGTGTAGGAAAGCAAGGCTTTATAATTTATCTGTCAGCACTTTCAATTAATTCCCTTACAGCTGTATTTTCTTATCTGTGGACCTCTAAACATATTTTTCTGTATTTTTCCATTGCTTTTTTTAAGTTCTTAAGTTATTATTCTATATTAGCAGCACATTGGGGGATGTGCAATTCCTTTTGACCTCTCCACAGGCTTCATTTACAGGTCAAGCTAACTAGGCCTGTCTGTATACTTCAGACACCATGGATCATAGGCCTTCGCCTACCACACTAAGACAATAGCTTTAGAGCTAGTCAAATTATTTTGTGAGATAGGAATTCCCCAGAGAGGACAGAGGATCCAATTTTTGTATCCAAGTATTTGGCCCAGGTCTGGGATGCCTTTGGCATTCATCGTGTTAAAACTGCAGCCTACCACCCTCAGTCAAATGGGTTGGTTGAGAGATTCAACCAAACTCTCAAACAGATGTTGAGAAGGGGGGGTGTGTGTGTTAGCAGGGGATCTAAAGGAATGGGATATGCTATTACCCTTTGTTTTGTATGCCTGCCGGGAACGGATTCAGGTTTCCCTAGGGGTATCCCCATATGAACTGATGTATGGTAGGGCACCTCGTGGTTTGTTACAGCAATGGTTAGATCCCGAACCAGGGAATCAGGAAGTTTCCACAGTTTTTTTTACGTGACTTAAGGGCACGTTTAAAAAGGACCTCTCAGGTGGCTGAGAAAAAAAACCTGCAAGACAATCAAGTATGCCAGAAAGGCCAAAAGCCGCCAATTAAATATTGGTGAAAAGGTTTTGGTACAGATAGTGGGTACAGCACCAAAATTTGAAGTACAGTGGAAGGGGCCTTGGAAGCAGGTGAGCCCATGTAACAGAGAGCACGAAAGGGATGTAGGCAGGCCTACCACATTAATGTACTCAAATCTTGGAGGGAGAGGCCTGTAACCGGGAAAGTCCCTAAAGCAAATCAAGGTGTAGATGAGCACTTAGGAAGGAAGTACCCAAGAAGAGGTTTCACAACCTGAACTGGCCTGTAATAACTTAAGCAGGGGGGAGTCTGTGCTAAGGAAGCCTGTCACTGTGTAAAAAAGGGAGAAAGCAAGTGGTAATATAGGACCCCAGGAATGGGACCATACGTAAACAATTGGTGGTTCCCACAACTTTCAAAGGACTGGTTCTCAAACTTGCACGTGATTATCCAGTCGGGGGGCGGGGGGGGTCATATGTGGTTGCAAGGAACGTTGGATCAAATACTAATACGTTGTTTTTTTTTTCACTGGCCAGATATATTCAAAGAGACTGCCCAGTTTTTGGTAGAGAGCACGAAAGGACGTAGTTAGGCCTACCACATTAATGTACTCAAATCTTGGAGGGAGAGGCCTGTAACCGGGCATGTCCTTAAAGCAAACCAAGGTGTTAATGAGCACTTAGAAAGGAAGTACCCAAGAAGAGGTTTCACAACTGAACCAGCTTGTAATAACTTAAGCAGGGGGTCTGTGATAAGGAAACCTGTCACTGTGTAATGAGAGAGAAGGCAAATGGTAATATATAGCTCTAAATAGGCAGCTTCTGCAGGCTACTAAAAACTGTGTTTTTACCTAAGAGACTACCAATCCCAGAGTGCGGTGCTGGATAGAAGCCCTATGGGAGAGGGAATGCAGGAGAAGGTGGCCTTAATCAAGAAAGGTGTGATGTAATCCCTAATCAACACTCTCCTAGGGCAGGGCCAGATTCAACGCACCTGCTTTGTCAGTGCCTAGAAACACCCTCAAAGCACTTAAATAAGTAATGGATTTCTGCCATGAAGTCAGAGAAAGAAACTGGTTTAAAAATATTTTGGAGAATAATAGTACTGTACCTAGCCAGAATTTAAAGTGAAGTAAGAAAAATTGTTACAAATGTGGAAGATGGGGACATGTGGTAAAGGAATGCCAGATTCACACTAGCTTAATAGGTGTTGATTTTAAACAGCCTAAGGAAGGTTTTTTTTTTTCTTTTGGAGGTTAATGTGCAGGGAATTACCACGAATGCACTGCTGGATTCTGGTGCAGATCAGAGTATGCTGTCAGAAAGGCTTTGGCAGAGGATATAGGCCCAAGAAGGATTTATGCCCAGATCCCCTGAAAGAAAGCCAGGTTCACATCAGATGCATTCACGGTGCTGTTTCAGCATCTCCCACGTACAAGCTAATGATTAAGGGCTTGGGTGTACAAGAGCAAATGCCTTTAGCAGTGGTCCCTAGGCTTCCATGTGATTTGGTTCTAGGAAGGGACTGGCCAAGTTTTAAACGAGGGCTAGTGAAAGAACTAGAGCAGAAGAAGGGCCTTGTATCCACCCGTTCACAGGCTAAGATGGAGAGCCAGGGGGAGGGGGAACGGGCAGAGTTACTAGGAGACTTACCCTCTCATGATGATTTAATAACTCCACCATCTGGGAAAGTAAGAAAGTTGAAAGCCCAAAAGCGTCGGGAGAGACTTTGCAGGGCACAGGGTAGGGCTGAGATGGAAACAGGTCAAAGTTTACCCTGGGTGCCAGCTCAGTTAGTAGAAAAGTTTCCTAACTTTCTATAGGAATAGAGAGCGGATCAGGCTCTCACACCAGCTTTTGAGTATGCTCAGGAGGTCAGGGAGGTTTTTGCCCAGATTCATACTAGATAATGAAATATTATATAGAGAGAATCAGGACCCCAGGAATGGGACCATACGTAAACAATTGGTGGTTCCCACAACTTTCAAAGGACTGGTTCTCAAACTTGCACGTGATTATCCAGTCGGGGGGGGGGGGGGTCATATGTGGTTGCAAGGAACGTTGGATCAAATACTAATACGTTGTTTTTTTTTTCACTGGCCAGATATATTCAAAGAGACTGCCCAGTTTTTGGTAGAGAGCACGAAAGGACGTAGTTAGGCCTACCACATTAATGTACTCAAATCTTGGAGGGAGAGGCCTGTAACCGGGCATGTCCTTAAAGCAAACCAAGGTGTTAATGAGCACTTAGAAAGGAAGTACCCAAGAAGAGGTTTCACAACTGAACCAGCTTGTAATAACTTAAGCAGGGGGTCTGTGATAAGGAAACCTGTCACTGTGTAATGAGAGAGAAGGCAAATGGTAATATATAGCTCTAAATAGGCAGCTTCTGCAGGCTACTAAAAACTGTGTTTTTACCTAAGAGACTACCAATCCCAGAGTGCGGTGCTGGATAGAAGCCCTATGGGAGAGGGAATGCAGGAGAAGGTGGCCTTAATCAAGAAAGGTGTGATGTAATCCCTAATCAACACTCTCCTAGGGCAGGGCCGGATTAAAATTTTCCTAACTTTCTACAGGAATAGAGAGCGGATCAGGCTCTCACACCAGCTTTTGAGTATGCTCAGGAGGTCAGGGAGGGTTTTGCCCAGATTCATACTAGATAATGAAATATTATATAGAGAGAATCAGGACCCCAGGAATGGGACCATACGTAAACAATTGGTGGGTCCCACAACTTTCAAAGAGACTGCCCGGTTTTTTGTGCTGCATGTCCAGCGTGTTACAGCAGTTACCAGGAGGGGTCTGGGAGTAGGTCAAGCTATATATTTACTTACTATGTCAGTACTGCTTCAGGAGACTTTGATTTTCAGAATTAGTTCAAGCTACTGGGATCAGAAGGGAAGTCAAGGCCCAGCTGCTTCTCTAAATCGATCTATAAAGCCCTTAAGAAATAAAAAAAAGTCAAATCAATTTATTGTCAACTTTCTAGTCTTAAAAAAAATCAAATTCATTCTATTTGAAAAAAAAACCCCAAACAAACCCCCCACCCCTCCTCTGTCTCGGTGGTGGTCATTACAGTCTCCGTTTCCTTTAGCTTTTCTTTCTGAAATAAGCTTTTCAAACTCCACAGTAGGAAGGATGCCCACAATTGTTCTTCAAAAAAAGGAACAAAGTTAATTTCCAATCACCGAGGGGTAGGTTGAGCCCCCTACTGGACTTATTAAACCATAGTTGTATTTGTTTTCTTTTCGTGGGAGAAGGGAGAGGAGTTAGCAGCCGGACATCTAAGCAGGGAATAGTGCATTCACCCCACGAGGTGTTCCAGCCGTACAGATACTAACCGCAGACACACACACACACATCCATCAGTGATTGAGACCCGGAAATAGGAACCCATAAATGCCCTGTAGAGTAAAATATAGGTGTTTATTTAATCTGCAATAACAGTTCCGTCTTTGGATAAAACATAGGGAGACATGATTTGCTAGAACCACAACTGGGGCTCGAACCAGTAACCTTCCGACCATGAACACACTGGTAACCATGGTGTGCATTGCACTACTCTGTTGCTAGAAAAAGCAACTAATTCCCTGGGGATACCTCAGACAGAACTTGTTTGTTGCGGTGTAGGATTGCACACCTAAAGGGGGCTTGACCACAGAGATTTCGAAGTAATTCCTTTGAACCCTACACCTCATTGGTATATTCATTGATTCAGGCAGGTAGGCCAAGATGTCCGAGTTCAAAGCCTAACAGGGGGGGGGACTTATCTTAGCAAAAAAAAAGGGTGCATGCCAATTCTCCTGTCTCACACACACACACTGACTTTTGAGTGAGGAAAAGGGCGGAGCGGGGAGGAGGGTGACCCATATAGAGCTTTTCTAAAAAGCATTTATTTTTTTTTAAAGCAATTGATGGCAGACGGATGAATTCAGTTAGGCACTAGGCAGGGAGGGAGGCAGGGGGGAAAACATAGCTAGGAAGCACGTGTTAATATCCTTATAGTCAGAAAAAAAGAAAAAACCTAGAGGGGGTGGGATGAGGAAGAAGGGGGGTAGAGACGGAGATACCTGCCAGACAGCAAGAGAATAAATGCACTTTTAAATAAACACACATAGATAAGCTGAACCCGTGAATTGTTTTTTTGTTTGTTTTGCTAGATTAGAAATGAAAAAAAAAAAATATCAATTGGCACAGGAATCGAACCCAGGACCCCTGGTCCCGAAGCCTTTACAATAACCGCTGAGCTACACGGTGCCATCCTAGCTCCCACTGGCAGATGAAGGGATGGGGAGGGGCCGCTGATCACTGCCTCGGTTCGCGGCAGCACTCATGCGCGCTCCCGAAGCGGCGATCTCAGCCCTTATAACAACTTCCCGTAGGCAGATGAAGGGAAGGGGGGGGGGGGCTGCTACTCAGAGCGTTTCTATCGCCTTACACAAGTAATACATACACAAAAAAAGCACTTTAATAGCATTTATTTTTTTAAAGCAATTGATGGCAGACGGATGAATTCAGTTAGGCACTAGGCAGGGAGGGAGGTGGGGGGGAAACATAGGTAGGAAGCACGTGTTAATATCCTTATAGTCAGAAAAACAGGAAAACCTAGAGGGGGGCGGGGGGAGAAGGGGGGTAGAGATGGAGATACCTGCCAGACAGCAAGAAAAAGACAAATGCACTTTAGATACACACATAGATAAGCTGAACCTGTGAATTGTTTTTTTTGTTTTGCTAGTAGCAGTGCTTTAGATAAGAAATGAAAAAAATTATATCATTCGGCGGCGCTGATTAATTAAAAAAAATGCCTCGGGAATTGAACCCTGGACCCCTGGTCCGGAAGCCCTTACAATAACCGCTGAGCTACATCGTGCCATCCCAGCCCACACTGTTTTGAATCCTTTGTCTTGAATGAATTGTAAATTCTAAGCGCAGGGACTTGTCTCTGACATCTCCGATAAAGAAGCAAAAAAAACGCACATTGGTGTTGTGTCTCAGAGATATTAATTCAGGCAGGAAGGGGGGCAAGAGGTATCTAACTAATTCACCTTAATAAAAAAATTCATTTACTTAAAGCGTGCTAATCGGCCGCCTAGGACCGCAGGTAGCGGAAATACCTGAATTTTACACAGGCCAGCAAGAGGGATTCTCCTGTCTCACACACAGACATTTTGAGTGAGGAAGAGGGCGGGGCGGGGAGGGGGTGACACATATAGATCGTTTCTATTGCCTTACAAGAAGCCAAAAAAAGCACTGAAAATGTTTTTTTTTAAGCAATTGATAGCATTGTTTTAAAAAACATTAAACTCTATGGTTTAGATTGAAGTTATTATGTGAACTTGAATTCTCAGATCACCCGCTGCATGCAAAAACAGAATCTATCTAGCTCTGTCATAATATATATACCCTTGCTCGGGAAGGATATATTGGGTGGCAATCAATTCATTGTTCTTAAAGCTATTTGAGGTCTCAGTGTATATGTGTATTCCTTTATCTTGATTTTTAAAAAAAATTAATATTTAACCTGTGCTTGTTAACACCTGAGATTACCTTTAAAGAGAAGACAGATGCATCTGGTCTGGAAGATTATATTGTGGCAAACCTTCTAAATAGCTCATCTCCTGGAGGTCTCCTTTTCTAATTCAATTAGTAGTTCTCTGTCTGAAGATTTTAAGAAAATCCTATATAGCTATCAGTTTGAGATTATAAAACAAAGAAATATACTATTTCCTCCCTCAGAATACGTCTGGCATCTTTCCTTCTATTTAATTCAAAATAAATATAATATCTTCAACTCCCCCCCCACCCTGTTCTTTCAACTACAGGGAGGGAGGGGGGGAGACGCCAAGGTTAACATCTGAAGGCAGTAAGAGAATTCAAAACTATATAGAACAGATACACTATTGTATCATTTCATGGCAACAGATTAAAATAAAAAAAATCTATGATATCGCTTATTCTGAATCCAGCCAATATAATTACCCCCTTCAATTTTACAAATTCTCTTTTCTTATCCACTAAAAAGCACATAAAAACCTTTATGCCATAAATAGAACATAGGGGCTTGTTTACAAAGCCGCGGTAGCGGTTTGTGGTCATTATCGGAGCTGCGGCCCCATTGAAATCAATGGGGCCGCGGCTGCGATCGCGATCGCGAACCACTACCGCGGCTTTGTAAACAAGCCCCATAGAGAAATATATATATATAAAAGCGATTGAACTACTTCTCGAGATAGAGGTGACCTTGGCTCAGTTTCTTTTTTTCAGTTACATGGTAACTTACACTAGCCCTTACAAACATAGCCGAGTAAGAATTTAATTTTTTTTTAGTTATACTATGGATAAATAACAGGGCTGATTTTTTTCCAGAATCGGCTCATGTATAGAAAACAAAAAAAATGTATAGGGCAAGATTATGTTTTTTAAATTTAAATTTTAGCTGTCTGTTGTTAATCAATTTTTAAGCAGTACAATTTAATGTGCTTCTTTTCTTTCCCCCCCCTCCAAAAAAAAATAAACACAGGACTTCTTATACGCTCTTTAGTCACGGATTAATTAAAAAAAAAAGAAAGCATAAACTCTTTCTGTAGCCCGCTGGCGCAAAGCTAGTAGTTGTACACATGTAGCCCACTAGTTATTTTAATGCAATGACTGGAGGCAGAGATTCCCCACGGTGGTGTGTGATATAAGAGATGGCATCTTAAAAAAAAAGGAAAATGAGGCAGTTTTAGTTTTAAAAAAAAAATGCCACTCAGGCTTGGAATTGAACAGGTGACCTCGAACTCTGCAGTCCTAGAACCAACCACTGTGCTACATCCTCATAGCAGCAATGTGTTATCCCAGCCTACAACATTTGCACCGTCTGTCTTGACTACTTTGTAACAGTGGTGATATTGCAGATTTTGTATGGACTAATTATGCAAAATACCCGTGTCCGGCATCTATACTGCTGATTAGGTGGATAGAGTTAGTTTGAATTGGTGTTTTACCGATATATAAGCAAGGACCTTGTGGCGCTTAACCTCTACTTCATGAAGAGATCGGGACTTGGGGGGGGGTAGTTATAGTTATCATGAAGGGATGGGGAGGGGCTGCTGTTGCTCACTGTCCTGGTCTGATGGCTGCTCTCCCGCACGCCGCCCCCCCCCCCGAAGCGGCGATATCAGCCCTTGTAACACACTTCCCATAGGCAGATGAAGAGAGGGGGGGGGCTGCTGATCACTGTCCTGGTTCGCGGCGGCACTCATGTGCGCCCCCGAAGCGGCGATCAAACTTCCCATAGGCAGATGAAGGGAAGGGGAGGGGCCGCTGATCACTGTCCCGGTTCGCAGCGGCACTCATGCGCGTCCCCGAAGCGGCGATCTCAGCCTTGTAACACACTTCCCATAGGCAGATGAAGGGAAGGGGGGGGGGCTGCTGCTTAGAGCCTTTCTATCGCCTTACACAAGTCATACATACACAAAAAAGCACTTTAATGGCATTTATTTTTTTTTAAAGCAATTGATGGCAGATGGATGAATTCAGTTAGGCACTAGGCAGGGAAGGAGGCGGGGGGGGGGGGGGAAACATAGGTAGGAAGCACGTGTTAATATCCTTATAATCAGAAAAACAGGAAACCTAGAGGGGGCGGAGGGGAGAAGGGGGATAGGGACGGAGATACCTGCCAGACAACAAGAAAAAAGACAAATGCACTTTAGATACACATACATAGATAAGCTGAACCTGTGAATTGTTTTGTTTGTTTGTTTTTGCTAGCAGCCGTGCTTTAGATTAGAAATGAAAAAAAATTATATCATTTGGCACAGGAATCAAACCCGGGACCCCTGGTCCGGAAGCCCTTACAATAACCGCTGAGCTACACGGTGCCCTCCCAGCCCACACTGTTTTAAATCCTTTGTCTTGATTGAATTGTACATTCTAAGCGCAGAGACTTTTGTGATGTGTCTCAGAGATATTAATTGAGGCAGGAAGGGGGGGGGGGCAAGTGGTATCTAGCTAATTCACCTTAATAAAAAAAATTCATTTACTTAAAGCGTGCTAATCCATCGCCTAGGACCGCAGGAAGCGGAAATACCTGAATTTTACACACGCCAGCAAGGGGGATTCTCCTGTCACACACACACACACACACACACACACACACACACACACACACATACATGTTTGAGTGAGGAAGAGGGCGGGCGGGGTGGGGGTGCAGAGAGATGAATTTAGCTAGGCAGGGAGAAGCTGGAGGGGGGGGGGGGGGAAATACCAGTCGCTGTTTTAAGTTGAAAAAAGAAAAAAATGCCTCACTCCTCTGGCAAGGATTGAACCGGTGATACCTGCTTCCATAGTCATTGCATTAACCGGTGTGCTATTGCGCTGGCTGGCTATAGAAATACAGCAGGTCAACACAGGGAGGAGGGGGGGGGGCTGCCGCTGCTGCTGATCACTCTCGCGCGCACCCCCCCCTCCCCGAAGCGGCGATCTCAATCCTTGTAACAGGCTTCCCATAGGCAGATGCTGTTCAGAGCCTTTATATGGCCTTACACAAGTCATATATACACAAAAAAAACACTTTATTTTTTTTTTAAAGCAATTGATGGCAGAAGGATGAATTCAGTTAGGCACTAGGCAGAGAAGGGGCGCTAATTTAATTTTTTAAAAAAATGCCTCAGGAATCGAACCCTGGACCCCGGGTCCTGAAGCTGTTACAGTAACCGCTAGGCTATAGCGTGCTGCCCCAACCAACACTTTTTTTTGAATCCTTGTCTTGATTGAATACATACACAGCGCTGAAGAACCGGGCGCGGGGGGGAGGGGGGCGGGGGGAAATTACCAAGGGGCACAACTCATTCACCATAAAGAAATTCATTTAGTTACAGTCCGTCCACTAAGTGTGCTAGTTGGGTGCCTAGGGCAGCGAGAAAATCTCAGCGGTGTAGCGAAATGACTTTGAATCCTAGGCAGCCCACAGGGGGGGGGGGGGGGAAGGAGAGGGGGCGAGAGATATAAAAAAACCCAACCAATTACAGCTTGTGATATATAAAAAAAAACTTTAATGCAACCATGAGGCTCATTGATGTATTAAGGCAGGAAGGGCGGAGTTAGCAGCCTGACAGGGGGACTGATCTCTGCAGGGAAGGGTGCATGCGGCACGATTTTCATCTCACACACACAGACATTTGAGCCGGAAAGAGGGGAGGGGGTAACCCGTGATGCCAGAAGCTGATAGAAAGCGTTTGTTTTAACTTAAAACTAGACGTATATGCACAGCGGTGCACATAGATTTTAAACCAGCGTGGAGGAAGGGAGGGGGAGGTGAGGGGGACCGGGAGAAAAGAAATCTTTTCCTTGCAGGGATTGCTTTTGAATATGCACACACACATACACGGATTGAAAGCCTGACTGCCAGGAAACCCAGAGATCAATTCAGGCAGGGAGGACGAGGGTGTGTGTGTGTGTTAGTGAGAAGGGGGGGAAGGGGCGGAGTTACCTGCCAGACATCCTGGAGAAAAAGCATAAAGCAGTGTTTAGATACACACACGCACACACGCGCGCGCTAAAGAACCGGGCGCGGGGGGAAATTACCAAGGGGCACAGGCATGATTTAAAATCTCACACACACAGACATTTGAGTCGGAAAGAAGGGAGGGTGTGACTCGTGTTGTCAGAAGCTGATAGAAAGCGTTTGTTTTAACTTAAAACTAGACATATATCTTCCGAATCGTTTGTCTCGATTCAATTGTAAGCTCTAGGAAGGGGGACTGTTTCTGGCATCTCTGAGAAAAGCTAAAAGCACTTTCGACAGAGAAGCTAAATTCGTCAGCGTTGCTCAGAGATCAATTCAGACAGCCAAACAAAGCGGGAGGTACCGTGTAGGTATTTTCTACTCACACACACGCTGAACCGTGAATTAATTTTTTTTGTTCTACTGGTAAGCAGTATTTTAGATTACCAATAGGAAAAATTCAGCGCTGATTTATTTAAAAAAAAATAAGAAAACAAAAAAAATGCCTCGGTCCCCCTTGAAGGGGATCAAACCGGGGACCTCCTCCCTCCGATTTCCTCCACAGTCCGTGCATTAACCGCTGCACCACATCCGTAGAGCTGCAAAGTGCTATCTCGGCCTAAGCCTTCTGAATAGTTTGTCTTGGCTCTAAGCGCAGGAACTGTCTCTCGCATCTCTCTCAAAAGCAAAACCCGCTTTAGACGCAGAGTTGTATGTTTACTAAACCGCGCACGGCAATGATGCACAGGAGCGGGGCCGAATATTCAAGTGAAAACTACTGCCAGTGAAACACTCGCGGTAAAGCGCATAGAAAGGGAGGTGAAACCATTTCCGTCAGCAATGTACAGCAAAACCGGGGAAACCATAAAAAACGTGAGCAGCGTGATACACGTGCACGGAACAAAACGTCAAATAAACATTGTAAATGACCGCAACAAAAAATCTAAAAAGTATAATCTAGCTGGGCAACATCGACATCAATGGCCAACAATAAAAAAACACTCCCACGAAAGCCCCACAGAAAAGGAAATTATGTCTGGAAGGGTCTATGCGCCGTAGACTCTTCCAAAAGCACTGCATTGTAATGGAGCTTTCCTGGGAGCGTATGTCAGTTTGCTCATTGATAGCACTGTTGCGCAGCTTTGTTGTTTTTTTTTATTTTTTTCTCCACTTTTTTTGGAGGGCATATCAGATGTTTTGGTGCACCCTTGTCCCCATACAAGGTAAACGAGGCCACAGTAAAATTGTGCAGAGCAGGGTGTCCGACTCGTGCGGCCAGGTGTCCTATCTCCAGAGACTGCACTGTCTCTGCCGCCACAGTGTGGTGCTGCCGACACAGCCGGTGCCTGTAGGACTAGAGGGTCACAGGTTCAAAATCCCAGCTGGGGCACCTGCCAAACCAGTCCCCATAGTTTTACCCACCACTAAACAGTGAGAGTACAGACACTCCTATATTGCAGAGAACATAAGCATGGTCCTAACACCTATATTTTACCCTACACCGCACTCAAACCATAAAAATGGGCATTACCAACAGCAGAGTCCTCCAAAGTCAGTCCTGGAGTGCTACAACTCACTCAGGTCATATGTTTTACCCAGATAAGGACGTGTCTGCATGTTGGCGGAAGGGTAAAGGTGATGGAGGGGGCAGTGGCTGCAAACCACAGCAGACAGTGGCCTAGGCCTGTGCAGGCTGGCAAAATCCACCGCCATAGACTGGCTCTGTCGGATGTACAGTCATGGACTCCCCAAGGAACACAGCACATCTGTGGCAACACGGTGGTGCAGTACACACAGGCAGTGTGTGTGTGTAGGAACAGAAGGTCACAGGTTTAAATCCCAGCTGTGTCAGCTACCAACCCAACCCAATACCCTTATTTTGCACATGAAGAAAACATGATAGTATTTATTTATTTATTTAACAGTTTTTATATACCGTCTTTCTACAATTCAAGACGGTTTACATGTAACATAACTGACAGTATTATACAACTGTTTATAGAGAACGTAGAACAAGGTAACAGATTACATAGAACGAGAATATGTGGCTGTGTATAATTTGATGACCTTTCAGAGTCGATGACTGATTGAAACTTTTATTACATTCAGTACATGTAAAAGATTTCTTAACACTGAATCATTTGATGTGCTTTTAGATTCGATAACTGATTGAAACATTTACTACATTCAGTACATGTAAAAGGTTTCTTTCCGCTGTGTCTTACTTGATGAATTTTCAGATTTTGCTGCCCGCTCCATCTCCTGCCCGGCCGCAGCTCTCCCAGGAGGGATCGAGCACGCGGCGAAGAGAAGGACGCCCTCCGGTCTTCCCTGCCCAATCCGGGCGGCCCAGCTGTCTCAAATAAGGAGCGCCATCGGGCGCAGGCTCCTTTTGCTGCCCGCTCCATCTCCTGCCCGGCCGCAGCTCTCCCAGGAGGGATCGAGCACGCGGCGAAGAGAAGGACGCCCTCCGGTCTTCCCTGCCCAATCCGGGCGGCCCAGCTGTCTCAAATAAGGAGCGCCATCGGGCGCAGGCTCCTTTTGCTGCCCGCTCCATCTCCTGCCCGGCCGCAGCTCTCCCAGGAGGGATCGAGCACGCGGCGAAGAGAAGGACGCCCTCCGGTCTTCCCTGCCCAATCCGGGCGGCCCAGCTGTCTCAAATAAGGAGCGCCATCGGGCGCAGGCTCCTTTTGCTGCCCGCTCCATCTCCTGCCCAGCCGCAGCTCTCCCAGGAGGGATCGAGCACGCGGCGAAGAGAAGGACGCCCTCCGGTCTTCCCTGCCCAATCCGGGCGGCCCAGCTGTCTCAAATAAGGAGCGCCATCGGGCGCAGGCTCCTTTTGCTGCCCGCTCCATCTCCTGCCCGGCCGCAGCTCTCCCAGGAGGGATCGAGCATGCGGCGAAGAGAAGGACGCCCTCCGGTCTTCCCTGCCCAATCCGGGCGGCCCAGCTGTCTCAAATAAGGAGCGCCATCGGGCGCAGGCTCCTTTTGCTGCCCGCTCCATCTCCTGCCCGGCCGCAGCTCTCCCAGGAGGGATCGAGCACGCGGCGAAGAGAAGGACGCCCTCCGGTCTTCCCTGCCCAATCCGGGCGGCCCAGCTGTCTCAAATAAGGAGCGCCATCGGGCGCACCCGCGCCTTGTGGGCCCGCGCCTGAGGGCCTCGCAAGAGGGCCCTTTGGCGTGGCCCTTAGGCGGGGACCTCCAAGGAAAGCAACAGCCTATTGATTGGTCTTACGTATGCTGAACCCCTGCACCCCGGCTTTATTCACCTCTGCCCTCCCGCACCCCGGCTCACCAACAGCTCTCCCAGCCGGGATCGAGCTGCCGGGGTTACAGGGCCTGCCTCCAGCTGAAGTTGCCCAGTAGGGGCAATCAACAATCTGCAATCTAAAGAAAGCACCTGCAGTTGGCCCAGATACCGCAACGGACACATCTTACAGAACCAAGCAAGACTTCCCGGCAATTTGAACTCTCTTAATGTCTGCTCACGCTGCCTTCCGCAAGTATAACCTCGTTAATAGAGCCACTGCATATCAGGTCCATGTTATTTAGCTACGATACTGTTGTCAGCAAACGTTAATAGTTAGTCACCACTGTGCCATTGGTAGTATCCAAAGCACTGTTGTAAGTAATGTTCCTTTGCAAATCAACCGCTTTACTGTTGTCAGTAGCCAGTCTCTATACTGTTGTCAGTAGCCAGTAATATTCCATTGTCAGCAACATTCCATTGCAAATCAGCCACTATACTGTTGTCAGTAGCCAGTCTCTATACTGTTGTCAGTAGCCAGTAATATTCCATTGTCAGCAACATTCCATTGCAAATCAGCCACTATACTGTTGTCAGTAGCCAGTCTCTATACTGCTGTCAGTAGCCAGTAATATCCCATGCAAATCAAACTCTATACTGTTGTCAGTAGCCTTATTAACTCCAGTCACCATCATAGTGCTAGCAATAACCTACTATTGTCAGCAATCTACTTTACTGTTGTCAGTAGTCTCACCAGTTCCAGTCATCAAGTTATTGTACTAGTTAGCTAACTTTAACCATTGCCTGCGATCATAGTGTCTGCTGTCACACAGTTTACCACACTAAATACCAAGAGTTTGGTCAATAACTTCCTGTTAGCCTAACCAGATTGACCCACTCCCATTCACATAGTTCTCTGACAAGATGGGTTCCCTCATTACCACCATAATAGGATGCTATTTCGTCCTTTCAGGCTGGTTCTCCAACTCTCTAGCCTCAACCACAGCATCCAACCAGATTCCAATATTACTGAGCCAAGGGAGAAGGTGGACTAGTGCTTCCCATAACAACATAACTTGGGACTCCCGCTCACACCACCCCCATCTGTTACACATTGCTCTTCAACACAATATGAAACCGAAACAAATTCAAAACTCCTACCCTCATAACCTAAAATGTGCCCTCATCAATGCCCGTTCTATCCGGAAGAAGTGGCCAGCCGTCACTGACCTAATTGCCAGCCACGGCCTTGATATACTCATGGTCACGGAGACGTGGTTATCTGCTGAAGACAACGTAATACTCAACCAGCTCCTCCCTCAGAATTTCACCATACATTCAAGTCATAGACAAGAAAAAAGAGGAGGTGGCGTGCTCATCCTCACCAGGACAGACCTCCATTTTCGAACAGTGCACACCACCAATACAAACTACCTTGAGACCGTCACCATCTCCAACAAACGCTGCATAATCAACCTGCTTTACAGAGCACCTTCAGCTTCCCCAGATGATCTCGCGGCTATCATCGATTTGGCATCCAACACTCATAACCCAGGCCTCCCAAATTGGATCCTAGGCGACTTCAACCTGCCTACATTGCAAGATCATCAAGCAACAGCCTTCTTGGATGCACTGGAAAATCTTGGTTTCAAGCAACTAGTTAATGATTCTACTCATATTAAGGGAAATATCTTGGACCTTGTATTCGCTCCGCAAACCTCTCTTAACCCAGCCCAGGATCCCATAACCTCCATAACTTCTGTTCCTTGGTCAGATCACAAACTGATCATCATTCAGATTCCCTCTTACATAGCCTACACAAAAACCAACAAAATCCAAAGCAACACCGCAAGACCGCCCTCTCGATCTTTCAAGCCTTACAACAGAGATCTTATCCTTGCTGAAACGCAGCAACTCATCTCTGAATCCACCCAGAACCTTGACAACCTAATTTCTCAATGGAACAACTGCCTCAGCTCAATTGCCCTACGTACAACATCCAACAAGCCTCCAGGTAAAAGAGTAAGTGCCCCATGGTACTCAGCTGATCTTAAAGCATCACTTAATCACTTACGGAAACTGGAGAAACGCTGGCGCCGATCTCACTCTTTAAATGACCTGTCAGCATACAACGGTCATCTGGCTGCACACCGCAACGCAATCACCAACACAATGAAGCAGTACTACTCTGACACCTTAATGAGATCACTTAATAAACCACATGACCTCTTCGACCTTGTCAAGACTTTATCCAAGGAACCATCCTCTGGACCTCCATTTGAGCTACACCCACAAGATTTTGCAACCTATTTACAATCCAAGATATGTCAGACCAACAAAACCTCTACTATAGCCTCTACCACAGAGCAAAACTGCCAAACAACCCTAACCATGTTTTCTACCCCCTCCAAGAGAGGAATTGAAGACACTATTGCAGCCCTTAACACCAGTACTGCTCAGACTGATCCATGCCCAGCCTTCTGGATCAAGGAGCTTCGCAGTCACTTCAGCTCAGTACTGGCCAAAATAACGAATCTCTCCTTCTCAACTGGATCCTTCCCTTCAGCCCTTAAACACACCTCTATCAGACCTCTGTTAAAAAACTGCAAGCTTGACCCCCAAAAGGTGGAATCCTACAGACCCATATCTAGTATTCCACTACTCGCGAAGATCATTGAAAAGGAGGCCCAAAAGCAACTGCAGGATCACATTGACTCCGCTGCACCATTAGACCCCTGCCAACATGGTTTTAGGGAATTCCATGGAGTGGAAACCCTCCTTACCACCCTCTTCTGCAAAATAATCACTGGCATTGACGACATCCGTCAAGGATTTGCACTCATCTTTCTGGACATCGCTGCAGCTTTCGACTCAGTAAATCATGAGCTTCTACTAGGACGTCTGATTGACAAAGGCATTAATGGAAAAGCGCTTGAATGGTGCAGATCCTACCTGGCCGAGAGGTGGCAGCATGTCCGTTCTGGAGGGATAAAGTCTGAACCTTTCCACCAAAGCCAAGGAGTACCTCAAGGATCCTCCCTTTCTGCGCTCCTTTTCAATATTTACATGCAGCCAATTTGTAATATCATCCGGTCTTTCAATGTTGACTGCATGTTATATGCAGACGATGTCCTGCTTTACATTCCCTTCTCTACCGAGCATCTCGACCTCTCCCCACTGACGAGTTGCTTCAACGCAATATCTGACTGGCTCCTGTCTCAAAACCTCAGAATACAACATAAGAAAACTGAAGTACTCTTCATAACAAGGAATCCCAATTTTACCCCCCCAAAATATCTTAAAGTAAAAGAAGCGGAGTTGCAATCTAAATCCTCAATTCGATATTTGGGAGTCACACTAGATCAACGCCTAGACATGAAAGCCCACATAGGAAACATAGTCAGATCAGTTTACTACAAGATACGCTCACTTAGACACCTACGTTCCATGCTTGATCCAACTGATTTCCGGACAATCTTCCAGGCGTTGGTTATACCCCATTTCGACTATGCCAACGCCATATTACAAGGTCTTCCCCAATCTACATTAAACCCGCTTCAGCTAGCCATGAACGCGGCAGCAAGAGTCATCCATGGAGCCTCCAGGTACGACCACATTACGCCCCTGCTGATACAGTTGCATTGGCTTCCTATTCAAGCTAGAATAGTTTTCAAGACCTTGATAATTACTTTTAAAGCTGTCAATAATCTCACATCGGCATCCTTATCCTCACTTATCCATAGCACATCTCCAAATAGAGCAAGGAGATCCATGGCTATAAACTCCCTCAAAATCCCGAGGGAACTTACTACTTGCACTAAATCGACAGCCAACAGAGCATTCAGTCTCAGTGCCCCAATATGCTGGAATGCACTACCCCCTGATATCCGGGCTATTAGGAGCCTGACACAGTTTAGGAAAGCCCTCAAATGCCACCTCTTCAACAAATACCTTATAGAACCCAATGGCGTCACCTAGAGCCTGATAACACCCACTGATACCAGTCCCAGATAAATCTAAGGTATATCAACAACTCACCAAGTGTGATATTCATTCCTATAGTGGGCTGGTTTCCCTATGTATCTTCTGTGTATATGATTCCATGTAGTATGTTTTGTAAATAGTTCCCCCGGTTATCCAAGTTATTTATACCCTGTTACCTGTAAACTCATACGTGTTAAATGTACTGAGCATTTTGTTCCATGTGAACCGCGCTGATGCTGAATAGTGCGGTATATAAGAGACTGTAAATAAATAAATAAATAAGATTGAAACTTTTATTACATTCAGTGCATGTAAAAGGTTTCTTCCCGCTGTGTATCATTTGATGCCTTTTCAGATACGAAGACCAATTGAAGCTTTTATTACACTCAGTACACGTAAAAAGTTTCTTTCTGCTGTGGATCAGTTGGTGGGTTTTCAGTTGTGACAGATAAATGAAGTTGATGTTACACTCAGAACAAGTGAAAGGTTTCTCTCCAGTATGTCTCCTTTTCATTTCTGATAGACCCATAAATATGTTCTCAAATGCTGAAGATGACAAATTTCTCTCTTCTATGTTTATTTTGGTTTTATGAATTGCCTGATGTTGCTAGATTTCACAAATTCACTACTTTTTCCAGTATTTTGCTGTGTAATTAATGATTCCTTATGACAGAACCTTTTGTCAAATTCAATACATGGAATAACTTCAGCATGAATCCTCTCGTGAAATTTCTGATTTTTCTTCTGTTTGAAACATTTTTCACACTGAGAGCATGAAAAGCGTCTCTCCCTAATGTGGGGTTTCTGGTGCAATAGTAACTGATATTTCCTATTAAAGCTTTTTCCAGAGGCATCACACAGAAAGAATAGTAAAGACTGGCAGTTATTCCGGGGAACAGAAACATGCCTCAAATGCATATATTCTACCCCATTGAACACAAACACCATAAAAAAGCGGTACCTAGAGCAGAATCTCCCAAAGGCAGCCCTGGAGGGCCAAACACCAGTCAGGTTCCATGCTGCCCCTAATGAAGATGGCTGTGCAATGTAAACAGCAACGGTGCAGAATAGCATGTTGCCAGAGGGGTACCGGTGGTGGAGCCCCCTTCACGTGGGTGCAGTGCACCCCAACACACAGGTGCTGTCTGTCAAACAGCCATGGTATCTCCAGGTACTACATCTTCCCTGTGGCCGCAGCGTGGTGCAGTGAACACAGCCAGCATGGTCAGAAGCAGAAGGTCACCGGTGCAAAGCCCAGCTGGTGCTCCTGCCAACCCAGTCCCCATATAATACCCACAACGAAAACGTGATAGTGAAGACAAACCGATATTGCAGAGAACATAAGCATGGTTCAAACACACTTTTGTTACCATAAAGAGCACACACGCCAGAAACATGCGCAACACACAGAGCAGAGCCCCCCCCAAATGCAGTCCTGGAGGGCCACATATCATTCAGCTGTGATGCTGTCTCCGATATAAGGCAATGTCAGCACGGTGGCAGAGGGGGCAGTGTGTGCTGCTCACAGCAGGTGGTGGCCCAGCCCCTTCACGTGGGTTTAGTGCACCCCAAAATACAGTCCCCGTGTGACAAACAGCCATGGACACACCGGGGAATGCACTGTTTCTGTGCTAAGACGGTGGTGCAGCTGATGCAGCCAGTGCCTTTTGGACCTGAAGGTCGTCAAAGTAGGCCCTCAGTCACCCTGGAGAAATGGGCTTGTTTGACAATGTTGTGTAACACATCCCCCCTATCCCCAGGAGTACAGAAAGCACATCAATGTAGGCCCTCAGCCACCCTGGAGATATGGGGATGTTTGACAATGTTGCATTACACATCCCCCTCTATCCACAGGAGTACAGAAAGCCCATCAAAGTAGGCCCTCAGTCACCCTGGAGATATGAGGTTGTTTGACAATGTTGTGTTACACACCCCCTATCCACAGGAGTACAGAAAGCCCATCAATGTAGGCCCTCACTCACCCTGGAGATGTGGGGGTTGTTTGACAATGTTGTGTTACACATCCCACCTATCCACAGGAGTACAGAAAGCCCATCAAAGTAGGCCGTCAGTCAGCATGAAGATATGGAGTTGTTTGACAATGTTGTGTAACACACCCCCCCTATTCCCAGGGGTACAGAAAGCCCATCAAAGTAGGCCCTCAGTCACCCTGGAGATATGGGGTTGTGTGACAATGTTGTGTAACACATCCCCCCTATCCCCAGGAGTACAGAAAGCCCATCAAAGTAGGCCCTCAGTCACCCTGGAGATATGGGGTCATTTGCCAATGTGGTTTAATACCTCCCCCTATCCCCAGGAGTACGGGGAGCCCATCAGAGTGAGCCCCCAGTCACCCTGGTGCTATGGGGTTGTTTGACAATGTTGTGTAATACATCCCCCCTATCCCCAGGAGTACAGAAAGCACATCAATGTAGGCCCTCAGCCACCCTGGAGATATGGGGATGTTTGACAATGTTGCGTTACACATCCCCCCCTATCCACAGGAGTACAGAAAGCCCATCAAAGTAGGCCCTCAGGCACCCTGGAGATATGAGGTTGTTTGACAATGTTGTGTTACACACCCCCTATCCACAGGAGTACAGAAAGCCCATCAATGTAGGCCCTCACACACCCTGGAGATGTGGGGTTGTTTGACAATGTTGTGTTACACATCCCACCTATCCACAGGAGTACAGAAAGCCCATCAAAGTAGGCCGTCAGTCAGCATGAAGATATGGAGTTGTTTGACAATGTTGTGTTACACACCCCCTATTCCCAGGGGTACAGAAAGCCCATCAAAGTAGGCCCTCAGTCACCCTGGAGATATGGGGTTGTGTGACAATGTTGTGTAACACATCCCCCCTATCCCCAGGAGTAAAGAAAGCCCATCAAAGTAGGCCCTCAGTCACCCTGGAGATATGGGGTTGTTTGACAATGTTGTGTAACACATCCCCCCCTATCCCCAGGAGTACAGAAAGCCCATCAAAGTAGGCCCTCACTCACACTGGAGATATGGGGTTGTTTGACAATGTTGTGTTACACATCTCCCCTATCCGCAGGAGTACAGAAAGCCCATCAATGTAGGCCCTCACTCACCATGGAGATATGGGGATGTTTGCCAAAGTTGTTTAACACATCCCACCCCTATCCACAGGAGTACAGAAAACCCATCAAAGTAGGCTCTCAGTCACCATGAAGATATGGGGTTGTTTGACAATGTTGTGTAACACATCCCCCCTATCCCCAGGGGTACAGAAAGACCATCAAAGTAGGCCCTCAGTCACCCTGGAGAAATGGGCTTGTTTGACAATGTTGTGTAACACATCCCCCTATCCCCAGGAGTACAGAAAGGCCATCAAAGTAGGCCCTCAGTCACCCTGGAGATATGGGGTTGTTTGACAATGTTGTGTAACACATCCCCCTTATTCCCAGGAGTACAGAAAGCCCATCAAAGTAGGCCCTCAGTCACCCTGGAGATATGGGGTTGTGTGACAATGTTGTGTAACACATCCCCCCTATCCCCAGGAGTATAGAAAGCCCATCAAAGTAGGCCCTCAGTCACCCTGGAGATATGGGGTCGTTTGCCAATGTGGTTTAATACCTCCCCCTATCCCCAGGAGTACGGGGAGCCCATCAGAGTGAGCCCCCAGTCACCCTGGTGCTATGGGGTTGTTTGACAATGTTGTGTAATACATCCCCCCTATCCCCAGGAGTACAGAAAGCACATCAATGTAGGCCCTCAGCTACCCTGGAGATATGGGGATGTTTGACAATGTTGCGTTACACATCCCCCCCTATCCACAGGAGTACAGAAAGCCCATCAAAGTAGGCCCTCAGTCACCCTGGAGATATGAGGTTGTTTGACAATGTTGTGTTACACACCCCCTATCCACAGGAGTACAGAAAGCCCATCAATGTAGGCCCTCACTCACCCTGGAGATGTGGGGTTGTTTGACAATGTTGTGTTACACATCCCACCTATCCACAGGAGTACAGAAAGCCCATCAAAGTAGGCCGTCAGTCAGCATGAAGATATGGAGTTGTTTGACAATGTTGTGTAACACACACCCCCTATTCCCAGGGGTACAGAAAGCCCATCAAAGTAGGCCCTCAGTCACCCTGGAGATATGGGGTTGTGTGACAATGTTGTGTAACACATCCCCCCTATCCCCAGGAGTAAAGAAAGCCCATCAAAGTAGGCCCACAGTCACTCTGGAGATATGGGGTTGTTTGACAATGTTGTGTAACACATCCCCCCCTATCCCCAGGAGTACAGAAAGCCCATCAAAGTAGGCCCTCACTCACACTGGAGATATGGGGTTGTTTGACAATGTTGTGTTACACATCTCCCCTATCTGCAGGAGTACAGAAAGCCCATCAATGTAGGCCCTCACTCACCATGGAGATATGGGGATGTTTGCCAAAGTTGTTTAACACATTCCCCCCTATCCACAGGAGTACAGAAAACCCATCAAAGTAGGCTCTCAGTCACCATGAAGATATGGGGTTGTTTGACAATGTTGTGTAACACATCCCCCCTATCCCCAGGGGTACAGAAAGACCATCAAAGTAGGCCCTCAGTCACCCTGGAGAAATGGGCTTGTTTGACAATGTTGTGTAACACATCCCCCCTATCCCCAGGAGTACAGAAAGGCCATCAAAGTAGGCCCTCAGTCACCCTGGAGATATGGGGTTGTTTGGCAATGTTGTGTTACACATCCCCCCAATCCACAGGAGTACAGAAAGCCCATCAATGTAGGCCCTCACTCACCCTGGAGATGTGGGGTTGTTTGCCAAAGTTGTTTAACACATCCCCCCCTATCCACAGGAGTACAGAAAGCCCATCAAAGTAGGCTCTCAGTCACCCTGGAGATATGGGGTTGTGTGACAATGTTGTGTAACACATCCCCCCTATCCCCAGGAGTACAGAAAGCCCATCAAAGTAGGCCCTCAGTCACCCTGGAGATATGGGGCTGTTTGACAATGTTGTGTAACACATCCCCCCTATCCCCAGGAGTACAGAAAGCCCATCAAAGTAGGCCCTCAGTCACCCTGGAGATATGGGGTTGTTTGACAATGTTGTGTAACACATCCCCCCCTATCCCCAGGAGTACAGAAAGCCCATCAAAGTAGGCCCTCACTCACCCTGGAGATATGGGGTTGTTTGACAATGTTGTGTAACACATCCCCCTTATTCCCAGGGGTACAGAAAGCCCATCAAAGTAGGCCCTCAGTCACCCTGGAGATATGGGGTTGTGTGACAATGTTGTGTAACACATCCCCCCTATCCCCAGGAGTACAGAAAGCCCATCAATGTAGGCCCTCACTCACCCTGGAGATATGGGGTTGTTTGACAATGTTGTGTAACACATCCCCCTTATTCCCAGGGGTACAGAAAGCCCATCAAAGTAGGCCCTCAGTCACCCTGGAGATATGGGGTTGTGTGACAATGTTGTGTAACACATCTCCCCTATCCCCATGAGTACAGAAAGCCCATCAATGTAGGCCCTCACTCACACTGGAGATGTGGGGTTGTTTGCCAAAGTTGTTTAACACATCCCCCCTATTCTTAGGTTAGGGTTAGGACAAAGGGTTAAGTTAGGGCTAGGGTTAGGGTTAGGGTTAGGACAGAGGGTTAGG
The DNA here is from genome assembly GCA_033557465.1 of Ichthyophis bannanicus. NCBI lineage: Eukaryota > Metazoa > Chordata > Amphibia > Gymnophiona > Ichthyophiidae > Ichthyophis > Ichthyophis bannanicus. The sequence goes on from CM066051.1 coordinate 6,749,232, forward strand.
TTAGGGTTAGGGCTAGGGCTAGGGTTAGGGTTAGGGTTAGAGTTATGACGGACTGTTAAGATTAGAGTTGTGACAGAGTGTTAGGGTTAGGTCTAGGGTTAGGGCTAGGGTTAAGGTTAGGGTTAGGGTTGGGACAGAGGGTTAGGGTAAGTGCTAGGACAGAGGGTTAGGGTTAGGGCTAGGGTTAGGGTTGGGACAGAGGGTTAGGGTAAGGGCTAGGACAGAGGGTTAGGGTTAGGGCTAGGGCTAGGGTTAGGGTTGGGACAGAGTGTTAGGGTTAGGGTTTTTTTTACCCCCCTTTTTTTTAGCGGTACCCCCACAAAATTCCCTGAACCTATGTATGATCATAATTTTTTTTATTTAATCCACATGTATAATATTCTCAAAAACACATTATATCATATAATGTGTCTTTTCCGTTTAAGGAATCGTACATCTCGTAAGTACAATCGCTAGAGTCTCCGCATGAGATTCTGGTGTATAGTTAGAGTACGCAGAACGTATCAGCGACTCGTAAAACGGAGCATTCCAAAAGCATAACGGCTCACGTCCATCTTCTCTATTCAACACACGAAATAACCATGTCCGATGCTGCGTCATGAAACGTAGTTGAGAACTGTTAAAAAAAACACAAACCGCTGTAAGATAGTATAGGTGTTTCGAGGAATCTTCTCAAATAATCGTTGGTAAAACTCACACGTTCTCTCGTGCTAGGTGAGGAAACACCGATAACAAACACGTACCGTGCCATGTTATTTTATCTTTAATCTTATCTTGACTCTCATATTTTATTTATATCCTCCCAAAGGCAATCATCGATGCATATCAGATAAGGAGCATATCTTCACGCGAATCTTTTTCTGTCCATCTACGCTTAATCTCTCGCCCAAGCGTTGAGCAAAATAGGTAAATATTTTGTTAAGCTTCATGGTCTCTTCACGTGTGTACCTTTCGGTTAACGGATGGTTTGTGTGCATCGTATATTGTGGATACGCGTCGTTTACTTTTTTTTGGACATACATTTCTATATCTACACGCTTTGACAATGTCTTCAACAAACGTACGGTCAAGTGCATCGTGTCACATAATTGTTTTCGTAAACGTGCCGTATATGGCACACAGCGAAAATACAAATACAGAAAACCGGTCGTCGGTAACTTGGTGGTACGATATTTGTGCATCGAAGACTCGTTATCAGGACACAGCAAGGACATGCATCTGGTAGTCAAGAGAAATAATTGCACGTAGCGACAACATAAACCCACCGATACGTCTTGAACATCTGCAGCGGTAATCGACGAATACACGTGTGTCGTGTCATCGTTGTAAGCCGGCTCGTCGGTACATTCGTCGCGAATCTCAGATGAGAGCATTCCCTCGACAAATCGATAGGAACTGTAAAATACAGAAGGTCTCCGTGAAACACAGCGCTGCGTAAAAGTCACTTCGGGCAGCTGAAGAGGAAGATCAGACTTAATGCGGACTGTGGATGCACACACACATGCGGCATATCGCATACGTATTTCGATAATAATATCATGAACCGCGCATATATATCGTTGAGATCATACAGTAGTTCAAATCCATCTCTACACACGATGATACCGTACTTGGAACGAATATATTTAAGTGTAGAGCGTTGTACCACCGCAGGTAAGGCACATATAATATGTATGTTATAGCGGACAGACAATCGTCGACACATCTCTGTACTTAAATTTGCTATCATTTCGATAAGCTGCCGCCGATGCGATGGAATCGAGGCCACGCTGTGCGCTAAACACAATAACAGTTCACAGGTCGGCATACCTCGATAGGTGACATTAGCGTTGCGTGATAAAAGCGATGCAAACAACATAGTCCACGAACGCGTTACGTTCTGTAATTGTAGCATTTGCGAAAACGCTATCTGATTACCTAACGGAATCTTTAATGTCTGAAAAAATGCACGTAACGATTCGTGCATCAGTAACGGCGTACAATCATCTACCGTGGTATAATAGTCCATCAATGTCGCAGAAGGTGGTCCGATTATAAAGGTAAGCCGGGGCATTATTTCAAGGGACACAGAAGAAGAAGAGCTTTATATCCAGACAGAAAAATCGGTCGGGGTCTACAGAGCAAGTTGGAAAGACAAAATAAATATATATCACCGTAGGCATGCCATGTACGCAATATCTACAATATATTGTACATTTAGAACGGGAGCGATAAGATTTATTGTCACAGCCTGGCATTTGTAACGCGTCATTCGTGGGACACCGTTCGGCGTTTGTAACGCCTCAAAATCAATAAACTATAGCCAAGCTATAAATAAGATGCACAAACACACTTGCTCTTTTTTTTATCTTTTGGACTCTGATTGTATAAATTATATTTATTTAACTTTTATTTTTTACCTTGCAGGTAACTTGTGACAGACGATGTTCCACGTACTGAACTGGAATCACGGCATCGATGAAGCGTTTATAGCGGAATATTACAATGAACGATTAAAACCATACAAAACCTTCACATACAACAACAAAGAATATACCGAAGCTAATTTTGAAGAATTTCTAACTGATTGTTATTCACCGGACTACCCATCCTTCGATGCGTGGTTAAACGACAGACACCGTGTTTTAGGAATCGTCCACGCGATTTGGAAACTACGGTTCAGCATGGCCGAACTACATCACGGTCAAGTGGGATTCAGGGGAGTGTATTCGCAAGACGTTAGATATAGGGAAGATTTATTATTGTCTGAAAGACTGATGGAACACTACACACATAAAAGTGTTTATTAAGCGCTGGTTGATCTCACGGTATGCGGTGTCTGCAATAAGTACAGCCGAAGGACGCCGTTTGGTCGATGCGTTACGATGTGACGATGATCCCGCGTTAAAATACATTAGCTGTCTAGCATTGCCTTCTGTCTATATTCCTTCAGAAATGTTTCTGTGGATGCTGCGTATAGTGTTTGGACGCACGCTGTGGACACAGCTTATGGAACACGAAATAGCGTTTGCGGAAGGTCAAATACAAGCTACGTACGAACACTTTCCGGGCATGCGTTTACAATTAGATTTGGAAAGACAAACAGGCAGCAGTCAATGGGGTCATGTATTGCCGCCCACTCTGCTCCCTTTATTGAACCACTATAATATCCGTATCTACTTTGAATGGGACCATAGCGACAGATATCGTGCGTTTAACTCTTACTACTTAGCGCATGTCTTATTTATGATCAACACGCCAAGATGCCTCGGTGCATTATCTCTACCCGAACGTCTCCCCTTCAGCATCAGAATCCCTCATTATTATCACTTTTATCGACACCCTGAAGCTTTCACTTTCGAAGAAAAAGAAGATTACTCGTGTCTGTGTCACCCTTTAACGGCCTTAAAAAATCGATGTGATTCGATGTACAGCTATTTATAATGTTGACTTTAGAGTTGGGTAAAGCCTTTTTTGACATAACAGACACACGCATATTAGCAGATCGTATCAGAAAATTTACTTCTCTATTTAGAATATACATAACCATCGACGTCGCAGGCAGAGTAACACACTTTTATACTGCACAAGAATTTAAATCGACTCGCGCGTGTCAACAACACCAATTGAGTTTTTTAAGAGATTACATCGTGCACCCGTTCAGAGCGTTCCTTAAGCACGACATTATCAAATTTGATGCTGAAACAACTTACTATATGGAACATGATGAACCTATATTTTCTATAGGAGGACTGGCTCAACAGAGAATGATTTCCCAGCGGTTATTTCCAGAAACCATGCCGTGGCACCATCTTTACAAAATGCCCACCAGCCTCACAAAACCATATCTGGATTCAGTACATGAAATAATTTTTCTTGAACGTTTCACGGATCTAAACTATCGCGCTGGCACTCCGCCGCCCGAAGAAACAACATCTCTCTAGCAGTCGCCATCACATTCTGCAGAGTGGGGAGAGCATCACGACGATGATGATAACGAAAACTTGTGCTAGGGAGACAGACAGACAGACGGACGTTAGAACACGAGATTGCTTTTGCAAACGCCGCTCTCACACCTACCTACGATACACTACCAGGCATGCGATTACAAAGTGATTTACAACACCGCCTCGGCAACGACGACTGGGATTACATGACTCCGTCCAAAGTAGCCCTCATGCTGAATAGAACGAGGAATATTTCTGCCTGGTTCACATTATACAGTGCACCTGACAGTGTGTTACATCCACCGCCAGTCGTGCTAACAGAAACTGTTACTCTCGGGCAGCACGAGCCTAGAACAGAATGACCAACTTTTTCGGAGCTTCTCTAATGAAAACAAATCTGTAAAAAACACATAAGTGCACCGGAACGGCAATATCTCTCTTTTTTTTTCCACTTAATACTGTATATTATTAATATTTTTCAATTCATATTGTTTCTTATATTATTAAGCTTTTTTTATAACGAATAAACGTAAGTTGTATTACTTAAACTAATAATTATTATATTATCAAAGTATGGGGCGTACACATAATGAGGGAGAAGTTACCTCAGGCCCGAAGGACTCCGGGTGGTCTTGGGCACCCTCCCTTGCCCGTGTTCCCTCTGTTAAAAAAAAATAGTTATCTCCATGTTCGATGTAAACCGCCTTGATATCATGAAAGGCGGTATATAAGAAATGTTAAATGAATAATGTGCAGCGTTTGTATGTTTCATTAATGTAAGCGTGTTTTACTGTATAGTAAGATTTGTTATATCGCCACCATGCTTCATATAACAAATTGGAGTCACGGTATAGACGAATCGTTTGTCGCTGAATATTATGAAGAGAAATTACAGCCATATGCTTTAAACCACAATAATGATTTGCGTACAGGTGATCAGCTTTTAAATTATCTGCTGTCACATTATGCTCCTGCTTATGCAACATTTGACGAATGGTATGGTCGGCGTGACTTTGTTTTAAATATGGTACGGTTGTGTTGGCGCTGCAGAAATCAAATGAGAGAATACGAACTTACATTCAGAGAGCACTTTAGGACCGACGCACGATTATCGGATGATACCGTATTGCTAAATCGATTGGCTCGTTGTTATGCAAACAAACGGAATATGTTACGCTGGATTGCAGCTCGTTACGCTGTATCTGCCGTATATACATGATGTGGACGACGCGCTATCGAGACATCGTCATTACCAAATTCCGAAAAATACATCAATTGTATAGGATTGCCATTTCTACAATTAGACTTTTCAACGTTTCAATGGATGCTTAGTATCGTTCTGGGGCGTACACTGTGGCGTCAACTCATGGAACACGAGATTTCTTACGCCGATAGAACCATGTACCCTGGATATGTGACTACAATGCCTGGTTTGTACTTGCAATCAGTCTTGGAATATAACGTCTACCATAAAGATTGGGGTTCGATGTTACCGACGATTGTTCAACTGTTAATTAATTATTATAATATACGTTTACAAAACTCGTGGGAAAATGATCATCCATTCAGATCATTTAACAGTCTTTATCTTGTATACATATTACTGTTACAAAATAACCCATGCAGTTTATGTTCATGCCTACCCAATACATTATCACCGACGATTCTTATACCTCATTATTATCATGTATATCAACATCCGTTTGCTTTAATACACGTTGATACTACCGACTATTCTGTTCTTGTCCCACCGCTCCACAAATTACTTAAAAAAGTATCAAATATATGGTTATTTCATATATTATGTATAGAATTAGGAAAGGCGTTCATTGGCACTGATAACGTGTACGTTATAGCAGAATACATCAAACGATTCTGTCAACTCATCGGTACAAATTTAAAATTTGATATGGACGGACGTGTAATAGAACATCAACTCAAGGTCTCCGCCCATAAGCGATGCTTTATCCAGCAGCAACATCGAGCTGCATATTTACGTCAATACCATATACATCCCTTTCTTGCATTTATGAAATATAATGAAGTTATGTTTACATCGCACCATTTACAATGTATACAACAAGGAGAACCATTATTTTCGAGACACGGCCACGTACATCATCATCTAATGGAGAGTCAGTTAGGCTTTCCCCAGAACATAGCGTGGGACACGATTTATAGAATGCATTCCGCCGTATGGGAAACAGCCATCGTTCCTACAACAGCACAACTATCACCTCAGAATGTGCCTCTGAGATCCGTATCATCTACGCCCCCCCAGAATGTGCCTTTGGATTCAGTCTCAATTGCACCATCCGCATACCCAAACATCGAATCAGCATTTGCTACAGCATATTCAAGTTCTAATGAAACCTCCGCCTCTAGAAATGAGTCAGATACCGAAGAACCTTCCAGTTCCCGAAACGGATAAGGCGCAGGCGGGATCTCCGACCCTCTTAAATAATCTCTAGCACCACAGAAAGATTCAGTTGAGGTGCGGATAGAATCTCCAAGTCTCATGCGCCACAAGAGGATTCGGTATACACACACAAAAAAACCCCAACTTATAAGCATTTCTACGTTACGCGAAACAACGCAACATGTCGTTTGTTAAATCGCCTTCGTACTCCGCCGATACGGATGAGCCTATATTATCATCCTCTGCACATCATAGTCGCTTTGTCCTATTCCCGATCCAATATCACGACGTGTGGGAAATGTACAAAAAAGCTGTAGCGTCTTTTTGGACACCAGACGAAATCGATTTACAAAGCGATCTACGCGACTGGTGAGAACGTCTTACCTCGGACGAACGACATTTTCTCTCTCGCATTCTGGCCTTCTTTGCTGCCAGCGACGGCATAGTTAATGAAAATTTGACAGAGCGTTTTTGTCAGGAAGTCACCGTGCCTGAAATACGCTGTTTTTACGGTTTTCAAATAGCCATGGAAAATATACACTCTGAAACATACAGTCTGTTGATCGATACCTACATAACGGACGCTCACGAATGCCATTGTTTATTCAACGCTTTAGACACATTACCATGCATTCGGCAAAAAGCTAAATGGGCTCTACGCTGGATCAAGCGCACAGATAGCACCTTCGCCGAACGTCTGGTAGCCTTTGCGGCTGTAGAAGGCATTTTCTTTTCCGGTTCCTTTGCGGCCATTTTTTGGCTCAAGAAAAGAGGCCTGATGCCAGGATTGACATTCGCCAACGAACTTATTAGCCGCGACGAAGGTCTGCATTGTGACTTTGCCTGCCTGCTGTTTAAGCATCTTGTACATAAACCGGACGAACACGTCGTGCACTCTATTCTTGAGGAAGCGGTGCGCATCGAATCTGCATTTCTAACGGAGGCTCTGTCTGTGCGCTTGCTCGGCATCAACTGCGACCTTATGATACAGTACATTAAATTTGTAACGGACAGGCTTGTTCGTGCGCTTGGCTACACCGATATGTATCGCGCAACAAATCCCTTTGATTTTATGGAAAATATTTCTCTGGAGGGCAAAAGCAACTTTTTTGAGAAACGTGTTAGTGACTACCAAAGAAGTAATGTAATGCATACAGTGACACAGGCTGCACTAGATTATACGTTTTGTACAGATGCTGAGTTTTGATCAACATCCGTTTGTTTTAATGCACGTTGATGCTACCGACTATTCTGTTCTTGTCCCACCGCTCCACAAATTACTTAAAAAAGTATCAAATGTATGGTTATTTCATATATTATGTATAGAATTAGGAAAGGCGTTCATCAGCACTGATAACGTGTACGTTATAGCAGAACACATCGAATGATTCTGTCAACTCATCGGTACAAATTTAAAATTTGATATGGACGGACGTGTAATAGAACATAAACTCAAGGCCTCCGCCCATAAGCGATACTTTATCCAGCAACAGCAACATTGAGCTGCGTATTTACGTCAATACCATATACATCCCTTTCTTGCATTTATGAAATATAATGAAGTTATGTTTACATCGCACCATTTACAATGTATACAACAAGGAGAACCATTATTTTCGAGACACGGCCACATACATCATCATCTAATGGAGAGTCAGTTAGGCTTTCCCCAGAACATAGCGTGGGACACGATTTATAGAATGCCTTCCGCCGTATGGGAAACAGCCATCGTTCCTACAACAGCACAACTATCACCTCAGAATGTGCCTCTGAGATCCTTATCATCTACGCCCCCCCAGAATGTGCCTTTGGATTCAGTCTCAATTGCACCGTTCGCATACCCAAACATCGAATCAGCATTTGCTACAGCGTATTCAAGTTCTAATGAAACTTCCGCCTCTAGAAATGAATCAGATACCGAAGAACCTTCTGGTTTCCGAAACGGATAAGGCGCAGGTGGGATCTCCGACCCTCTTAAATAATCTCTACCACCACAGAAAGATTCAGTTGAGGTGCGGATAGAATCTCCAAGTCTCATGCGCCACAAGAGGATTCGGTATACACACGCAAAAAAACTCAACTTATAAGCATTTCTACCTTACGTGAAACAACGCAACATGACGTTTGTTAAATCGCCTTCGTACTCCGCCGATACGGATGAGCCTATATTATCATCCTCTGCACATCATAGTCGCTTCTTCTTATTCCCTATCCAATATCACGACGTGTGGGAAATGTACAAAAAAGCTGTAGCGTCTTTTTGGACACCAGACAAAATCGATTTACAAAGAGATCTACGCGACTGGCGAGAAGGTCTTACCTCGGACAAATGACATTTTCTCTCTCGCATTCTGGTCTTCTTTGCTGCCAGCGATGGCATAGTTAATGAAAATTTGACAGAGCATTTTTGTCAGGAAGTCACCGTGCCTGAAATACGCTGTTTTTACGGTTTTCAAATAGCCATGGAAAATATACATTCTGAAACATACAGTCTGTTGATCGATACCTACATAACGGACGCACACGAACGCCATCAACGCTTTAGACACAAAACCATGCATTCGGCAAAAAACTAAATGGGCTCTACGCTGGATCAAATGCACAGATAGCACCTTCGCCGAACGTCTGGTAGCCTTTGTGGCTGTAAAAGGCATTTTCTTTTCCAGTTCCTTTGCGGCCATTTTTTGGCTCAAGAAAAGAGGCCTGATGCCAGGATTGACATTCGCCAACAAACTTATTAGCCGTGATGAAGGTTTGCATTGTGACTTTGCCTGCCTGCTGTTTAGACATCTTGTACATAAACCGGACGAACACATCGTGCACTCTATTCTTGACGAAGCGGTGCGCATCGAATCTGCATTTCTAATGGAGACTCTGTGTCTGCTCTTGCTCGGCATCAACTATGACCTTATGATACTGATACAGTACATTAAATTTGTAACGGACAGGCTTGTTCGTGCGCTTGGCTACACCGTTATGTATCGCGCAACAAATCCCTTTGATTTTATGGAAAATATTTCTCTGGAGGGCAAAAGCAATTTTTTTTTGAGAAACGTGTTAGTGACTACCAAAGAAGTAATGTAATGCATACAGTGACACAGGCTGCACTAGATTATACGTTTTGTACAGATGCTGAGTTTTGATTAACATTTGATAATGTTCATTTTATTCGCTCTGTTAGATAAGAAATGATTAAACTACTACGCCGTGACTGAATCGAACATGTACGTCTCTTTCTTCGCAAATATGCGATTGTATCCGGTCGAATGCTACGCCTACCAATAAAACCTTTTGCTAACCTAACAAGTCTGCCGTGTCCAACATATATGTGATGTATAGAGTGAATTTAATGCGCGCGGTAAAACATGTTTACTATTTTGTCTCGGGCGAACTTTTCGAATCGTGAGCATATCGAACATTTTTATCGACGACATCTGCACACGTTTACCACGATGCGTTACATGGGTAAAGTACACTCGGCCGATGATATCTTTGTAGCTTTTATGAATGATGTGTCTGAGCCCGATTATAAAACTATCGGCGAATGGCGGGCCGACGCGCCGTCGATTTTTTCGTACGTTTTAAAACTTTGGCAACATCCGTGTTTGGATTCTATAGCTGCGCGACGGTATACGTATTTCACGACGCTCATGAAAAAAATGAGCCTGCGCCCCTACATATGCTATCGACCGCCTGCTGTGGATATCATCGAAGCGCAAGACATGATAAACAACGAACTGACGCTATTATCCGTATTGCACTCACAAAAGGAACGGTTAGATTTTATAGCGCGTCACGCGTTGTCACCGATCTACACCGCTGTTGGCCGGCAAGTTATCGCGGTGTCTTCTCAACACGATACGTATAAATTTATGTCCTCGATAGCTCTGCCTATCGATGTGGAATTGCCCATGTTTTTTCTTATTCTGCGTAAACTGTTAGGCAAAACGCTGTATCTGCGAATGCTGCAACACGAAATCAGCTACTTCATGATAACGCCGACGCTGTGCAATGCGATAGACACGCGGTATCCGCGTCTAGCGTTACAGAGTTTGCACGCCGCTTTGGACATGCTGGCTAAACAGTCTACCACACGGTCGCTGCAGCCCTATAGCACAGTAACGTGCTACGCTGGCGATGGCTTTATAACAGACATGCTGTATCCCCTAGAATGCTTGTATCGATTAGACGATAATGTATCATTGTGGTATGAAGAAAATACAGCGGAAAAGCACGACACTATCGCGTTAAATAACCTATTATTCGTCCCTGGGTATTATACGTATTTTTGTAACGGTTCTCCGATCGAGGTTGAGACCGAAAGCTATTCGTGCCTCGCGGATCCCATAAAACATTTGTATTTTGCGCTCCGGGGCGTAGGCCCCAAAACCTTTTCTTTACTCGCCGACGAGCTCGGCCGGGCGGCGCAGAACGACGGCATGAAGAACCCCAAGCAGATCGAAAAACTGATCAGAGACATCTGTTTTTTGTTTGAGAGCAAAAAGATGTTTATTGACCAACGCGGCGTTGTATATATTAATAAATTAGACACCAGTTACAGACTATGGCGTAAAATTAAACGCTATAAATGGGAATACTCCACACATCCCTTGTTGGCGTTTACACGTTTAGGAATTTTTCAGCCGCTGTATTCCGATACCGTGTATCGCATGGAGCCGGCATTCTTTGACGATTTGCCTCCCGCCGGTGAAGATTGGAACCCGCACGCGACGACATTCCTGCCCATGTTTGGTTCGCACCATCGTTAATGTTTTCGATTTTATCCGCAGCTGCCGACGTAGACGAAAAGTACGTCGATTTGTTTTACCTTCGTGCTTTAACCGATGCTACCAACAAACATTTCACTAAGCAATGTATTCCCGCCATACCCGACTATCTTACCGTAGAGCACTGGTACCGGTCAGCTCCGGCAGTTTTATCGACCGTCCGTGGCATTTGGACATGCAGACACACGCTAGATAAGTTAGTGCGAAAATGGTTCCCCGTGAGACACTTTCATCTATCGCGAGCGACGCGCGATAGATGCAGCCATTCAGACAAAGATATTTACGCGTCATCATCGTCCGCCGTCGCGTTTATTCCCGAAGACGATTATACTTACCTGGAAGCCTATTGGATAGCGAATACGAACGCGGCGATGCGTAGATGATTCATAGATAGAAACGCGTTATCGCCCTTATACACGGAAGAAGGTCGACGGTTTATCCGCACGCTGTCTTTCCATCCCTATGATAAATACATGACCACATTGGCGCTTCCGCGAGCCCTGCATCCGTTTACCTTTCTGTTTGTCATGAGACAAATATTAGGAACGACCATGATGTTGCAGATATTGCATAAGGAATTAGTCGCCCTGTCTGCCACAGGCACAGACTCTCCTTATTCGCGCTTACGAGATGAACAATATCTTTTACAAGCCAGCTGTATAACGCGACAAACTCCGGATTTGCAGACATTGGATCATTTTATGGGTGTTTCAGCACTCGGATCACAGCATTACGCTATAAGCTGTTTGTTTTGTCTCGACGTGTATAGTTCTCTTAATACACGTACAACTCTTTATACATCGCCACCGTCGCCATCTCATAACGGCGCCACCACGGACGCCGTCCTGTTGTCTACTTGTCCCGACTATTATTCTATTCTAAACATCGTGTCTTTACCGATAGAGTTGGCCAATTATGCGCCTCTCATCGGCCCGTTAAAATCGCTACTATTTGCTACACCGGGTGTAGACGTTCAAGTGTACGCTTTACTGTGCGCAGAAATCGCACGCGCAGTGCGACGACGAAAAACGACCACCCCTCTTGTCACAGTTACCGACATAGTACATATGGTTGAGACATTGGTATATCTTTTACAACATAAAAGTTTATTTATCGATCATCGTGGCATGTTATACATTAACAAAGACTCTTACAAACCGTTGTCTGATTCATCCATGACACACTATACAACCCTGTACAAGATACATCCCTTTTGCGCGTTTACAGACTACAAGCGTGTTCAAGTATTATCTTATGACACAGCCGTGTGGGTCACAGATTCTTTTTTTAAGACGATGCGCGTATGTTGCAGCTTCAGTCCCACAAACGATGATCGACGTGTAGCTATTTTTGGTCCATACGATACAATGATGAACAGCGATGCAGTAGGGCATACGGTTTAGTTTTTCTGTACGATAAAATACGGAGGCTTCAGAATGCGTGTCTTCTCTCGCACGTCGATACTGTCGTGTATATCGATTTTGATAATATATCCTTTTTTCTGCTTCAAAAAAAAAGTTTCACCCTGTGCGATGTCGTGCCACGATTCTTTGGCTTTTATGTTACGCAAACGTCGACATTTTATGTACCGCACCTGCTTCTGGTCTTCGCGGCGTATGTGCCAAAGAGACGCATAAGGCGGGTCATTCAGCAGTTGGATATTCATTTCGCATTCATAAAATGCTTGCGCCTGATAAAGCGCCCAAGGCAAACACATGGTCACAATGAGAAGTCCGGGTAAGCATACTATTATCTCGTCGAGGTTCCATCGAGCCAACCACGCATCAAAGGCGCCCAACGACCATTCTGTTATATCATCTTTTGTGCGTATCTGTATATGTAGTTTATCGATAATGTCTACACGAACATCATTGCGACGTGTCCCCCTCAGCTCCCTCTGGTGGCGGCGTAGTGGTTCCACAGGGGCTGGGGAGCGCATAAGAAATAAAGGGTTTCAGGGTTGACCTGTTGTGAGGGTCAATGAGGTAGCAAACCTCGTTGTCAGCCTCAGGGTCAACTTCCTAAAAAGTAACTCTTGCCAAGTGTAGGGTAAAGAAAAGGCTTTTATTTCACCTTTGCGCATAAAGAAGTTCAAAATATGAGGTAATGAGTAACAGAACACAAACTTTGGTTGCATCAAAATGTGAATCAGCAAAACACTCAAAATAACATGGTTATCCGTCACCAACTTAAAACATAAGGTTTCCAGTATTCTTTGCATACATGGGATTTGTTTGCCTTTTACTTAAACACATCTCCTTGTGCAATAATCACATTCCATTGGTTCTATGTCTTCAATACCCTCAGATTCCCCTGGCAGCCATTCCATTTCTACGGGGTCCGAATCTGAGGTCTCTGAGATCTCTGGGATGTTAAAACCTGGTTTTCTAAAAGCATGCCATACCGTATCCCAGTGCTGGCTTGGGAGTTTGGGGCGTCGGCTTTTAGGTATATTATAACTCCCTGGGCTTACTGCTGTTTCAGGATTAAAAGTTTGCTTCTTCCAGTCTCTGGCAGCACTAAACTTTTTCCTGTAAAACTTATCTGGTATTTCTGGTTTAAAACAGTCCTTATTATCCAGATAAAAGCTAGCCCTTTGTTTCTCTCTAGGCTTCTTGTGAAAGGCTTGAGGCCTAGTCTGAAAGTCTTTTGCTTCAGGTAATTTCCAATGATCCCAGGATATCTTTCCTGTTTTAGAATGAGGTATAATTCTTTTGAGGTAAGGCTGCTGCTGAGGGGCCTGTCTTCCACCTCCACCCCTGTGGCAGTTGGTTAGGGGCCGCGCCCTCTCAGCTATATCCTCTCTCTTAAGGCTATGAACCTTTCTTTCATCCTTCAAGTTACTTTTGTAAAAACTTTTAAAAGTACCTTTTTCCTCTTGAAGGTTTCTTCTCCAGTTAGAAGGATAAGCCTCTCCTTCCTTGGCTGTACTCTGTATGACTGCCTCTTGCAGTTGTGTATGGCCTTCTTCTAGGCCTGCTCTTGGGCCTTCAGCTCGGCCTGCTCTCCCAGTAGCTTTCACTCCTTGAGCTCTTCTGGGTTTGTCAGTGACTTCACCTCGGTCTCTGACTTCGGCTTCTGGAGCTTCCCTTGGCACTGCTTCCTGCGCTTCCTGTGAAGGTCTCTGCCAAGCTCCTTGCCTCCTCCTGTGCTTCCTCTCTTGCAATGCTCTGTTCCTGCTTAAATCCAGAGCAGCTGCTTCTGGGTCCTGCCCATAGAGGTGTGGTTCTTCCACTTCCGGGCTTGCTCTCCTGCTCCCTCTATGTGTCCCTTCTCGTAATTGCAGGTAAATCTTGTTTTTTTCAAGATTTAAAACTTTCTTTCCTTGCGTCAGAGGGCCTGCGGTATCACAGACATCGCGTCCATGAAAAATGGCACAACGCATCGAGACACTGAGTGCTGTTGCAGCGCGATACGTAAGCGCCTGATAATTGTTTACTTATGGCAGATAGCAAATACGGTGCGCGACCGCAATCCTGAAGTCCGACACTTAGATGTTCCTGTTCGTTATACATAAAGACAAATGACGGCGCCGATTTTCGCTCTTTGGTTTCTAATAGCTGCCGCAGCGCCTCGTTGATACGGCAAATTGTATCATCTTGTCTTTTCGCTTTTAATATTGCTCTGTATTGATACGGAGCATACTCGTCGTAGTATGCAAAGAGGTCTGTCATCGAAACGCACATCACAAATACACAACGCACATCTTCGGAATAAACGGCAATGATTTCATCGATAAATTCTTTAGTACATACTCCGTGCAAAGGCACTACGATGTACCGTCGGTTGTAGAGGAAACATCTTTTGCTTGCTTTGTCTGCAAAGATTTCTTTACTCCCCACACACACTCCAAAGACGTGACAGGTCATCATTCTTTGTTTTTCCTGCATATGTGCCTATCTGTACCCTCTAGTCTTCTTCGCGCCCTATATGAAGCAAATCAAACATGGGGTCTTTTATTAGACAGCATAGAGACATCATGGTCGTCAAGCACAGTGACATGGATATCGCCTCGTCAACGTTCAAGCCGACATTTACATTTCAGTTTCAACACAATCACGCCTTACACGGACTCTTTATGTACTGCCACATCAAGCATCATCCGGCCACAACAGATGTGGCATATTTAGACTGGGTGACAAATCAAATGGCCGTGCTCAAATGTACATGCACGGCGCCTTTTTCACAAACATGCAAACGCACGTTCACTCAACGTTTACTACATCTAGATTCGTACGGTGTCTCACGTCTATCAGACCAAGAATCAGACGATGATGTTATTACACGGTCTGTCAATGACATGCATTCCGGGCATGAAAGCGCATCTCATTCGAGCGAAATAAGTGACACTGACTCAGAAAATAGCTGCATTTCATTTTATTCAGATGATGATACCGATGAAATGGGTTACATTGATTACGACCAGCTCGATATATCGTCTAATAAACATACATGGTTATAATAAATGCCACACAATGTCTGTTTCTTCTAGCATCTCGAGACAACATTCGATATATCGTTTAATAAACATACATGGTTATATACTAAATGTCACAAAATGTCTGTTTCTTCTAGCATACCGGTATCATGAGACAATACAATCCGTTTTACAATAACACGTCGATCGGCGCACTCTTTCATCTTATCTTTCACCAGCATTCCCAGGCACAGATATAAGTCATTCAATTGTGTCAGCTGTTCCAACGTGTAACGTTTGGCGTCGATAGCTTTGCGTCGTCTCAACGTCTTCCAGTGCAGGTAGGTTATCTCCTGTCTGGCCACGATGTACAGTTTCACCGCCCCCGGCACATGTAAGAGAAAATGCACGTACGCGTCTCTTACGGCGTTCAACAGTTCCTTGATCTCTTTCCTATCGGCGTTCATCCACAGCAGGTTCAGCAGCAGACATTTAATCGGCATCACGCCATAGTATTTTGCCCCGGGCATCAGCACAGACAAACAGCGCTTGGCGAGCAAAATCAATTGTGCCTGGCCTGTCTCCAGAAACGCACACATATCCTTTTTGTCTATTTTGTACGTCACTCGCATGATGTCCTGTATACTGTAACAATAGTCTTTGCGCCATCTGATAGCATCCGTTTTGCCCGTGCACGGCGTTCCGTCGATAAAAATAAATTCTTCGGCCAGAGAGTCGATAGTATCGACGACACGTTTATGAAAGTTGACAGGAGGTATATTAAAAAACTCCGCACCGTCCAACATCGTTTGTGACACACGCACGTGATCGAGATCCCACACACTGTTGCTTAACCGAATGGCGAATCGTATAAACACGGTGTTAATGTCGCTTAGGCTTTCCACCGTATACACATCGGCGTCTCTGTTTCCTCGTCGTCGAATACGTTCTACGTCAGTCTCAGATATGCTGCGCCAGACACCGACAACAACGTGGATGTTGACGTGTTTCATGTTTCTAAACAGCATGCGAAACAGGCATACGCAGGTATCGATATTTTGCTGTTCCGAACGATAGCTTACTGTTGTTTTGCTGGCTATACAAAACAAGAGACTGCATAGCGGTGTCCGATCAAAGTGCCATGACACGTTGGTCGCGTGCTCCGTGAACAACGATGCCCAACGATACGCCATCCACATGCTCTGTCCCCACACGGTTTGCAACAAAGGAAAGCGTTTATCCTGCGGTATGCTGTAAAATGGACGATCGATGTTTTCTGAAAACAGTCGAACGTCGGGTAACATTTCCAGACAAGTAGTTTTACCGATGCCCGGTGTGCCCGTCACAAACGTGTACACAGGAGAGGCCATGGCTTGGCAAAAAAAAAAATCAAATACTGTGTCTGGAGCGTGGATGGTCGCCTTTTAAAGCTATACCAAAGGCGTGGTTCCGGATAGGACACCAGGCAAAAGCACTTCTTCGTTGTCCAGTTTAATCGTTTTGACCGTATGTATGCTTTTTAAATTTGTAATTTGTGATTATATAGAATCTTTGCTTTGTAGTCGTCTTTTATACATGAGAAAGATATTCTTGTCGGTGTGCATCAACAATGCACAATAGCTTATTACATCAACAATACGCACACAATAACTGTAAAATAAATATCGATTATAGTTTGGAATATGTTGTTTGAAAAATATCACAGGATAAGATATTTCTTCAGCCACGTACGAATAGGCCATATAGATCAATGCCAACACATAGTGGTAAGAGTCGTCGGCGGTAATTGTCCAGTGACGTGTCTGTTCCAGCATCATGTAGAGAAATGTTAAGTTTGGAAACGTAAGAAACGATTGCTCGCAGCTGACACTTTGTATGACCTCGTCGATTGTCTCCAAGATATCCTGAATCTGCGATGCCTGAATCCAAGACACACGATGTTCTAAAAGTTCACAGAAATTTATTATGTAGCGTTTACGATCCACTCTAACACATGGCTCATGACATGTAGCCATTGTAGTAGCAGATATGTATGTCTTTATTTATGTATTTAACTGTTCTTATATACCATCTTATCTTAAAATCAAGGTGGTTGACATTGAACCGGCAAGAGGTACTGCCAGTAAGCACCCAGGCACAGGAATCCTTCTGTAGAAGCAGCATGATTTACCGTGGTGCCTTTCTCGCTCCGCAGCACTGCGCCGTGCCCTGTTCTCTCTCAAGTCATCGACGGCTGCTTGTCTATACATCAGAGTATAGGAGGACCGGTCGTTGCCTTTGAGGCCTGATTGTGTCTTATGGGTCGCTGGCATATCCACGCGAACATATCATAACAGTCGCTGTGGAATAGTTGGTTATTGTCGAGAGACACACAATGATCCTGCGTGCTCGTGGAAACCCATACTTGTCCTCCACGAAGATGCTGATGTATAAAATACAGCTGCGAGCGATTTGTCGTATCGATAGGTATTAGATCAGCTCCGATGGTTTTACACGCTCTGATGGCCAAGTACCAAGAACCCGGTATAGTAGAAAATAAATAACAGCTGCCGCTATATTTATGCCATCCTTTATCGCACGAAATGCAAAAGCATAATAATATACTGAAACACACCAACTTAAATAACATGTCGAGATATATATATGTGTGTGTGTGTGTGTGTATAAACTATATTGTATTAAGTTATAGATAGGTTACATAGGTACGACCGGTCGTCCGTCTACAAAACGACTGCGGTTTTTTATCGCTAACATTCGTCGTGCACTTAGTCTGCAAGTCCTCTATCACTCGCACAGCGGCATGTGCGGCATCGTGCTTTGACCGCTGCTTTGTAGACGCTGTGCAAATGGGACAGTCGATGATCGTCTCGTCGAGCATATCCTCTATGTGCACATACGTGCTAAATTGCGGCTTATGTGTCTGTCCGGATACGTCCATATGAAATGTAAATTTATAACATTGGTAACGCCGACACAGTTCTTGTAAAGCACCTATCCAGTTTATATAATCATCGCTGGTCGCGTTGGGAGAGCTACATCGCATCTGTTGAGTCGCCGGCGGGGTCGATGCAGGGATCGCAACAGACGCAGGTCTAAGCATTGCCGAAACTGTTCTCGATGTATTTGTTTGTCTCTGCGGAGGAGTAGTCGTGTTCTGCACGATCAAAATAATAACGATTCACCAGTCGCTTCAATGTGGTCTCTTCGGTGGCGGGATTGTCCTGCTGTTTAATCGTTTCTCTCACACGATTCATGCCACCGAGGAGCTAATCTGCGCACAGGCGTCGCGATCCACCAATCGCATAATATCTGCTGCGCAGTCACGCCTCTCTATTTGTATATAAATGTTGTATCCTGTCCCTCTATAAATGTGTATAAATGTTGTATCCTGTCCCTCTATTTGTATATAAATGTTGTATCCTGTCCCTCTATTTTTTTTATTCTTCTTCTTTTAGGGATGGATTTATCTCTGAAGCACTATACTATCGGTGAACTAGAAGTGCTCGCCGCGCTACATCAAACAGAATTACTGCAACAGCTATACAAAGTGTTTGATCTGACATACATCACGCGCCTCAGCAAACAATTAACGAACTGCAGAATAAAACGACGTTTCGCAATATCCGCTCTTTCAGCTGTTAAAACGTTACCGCGCATCATCGAGCTTCAGCGTGCGCTAGACAGCGATACAAAAATTACCGACGCCTCGATTTTGCTGCCGCTGCTTTTCATTTGCGAAAAGAAAATCGAATATCATTGCGCGTCCTCAGTGTAGCACATCGCGCTACAGCAGGATTTGCTGTTTGAATACTGGCAAAACGAAATGCTGCGTGTGGAAACACACGGCCGCCGCGATGATGCCCCCCACGCGACATTCACACAGCGTGCCTCTCGCGCTTTATACATACTACAACAAAGAAAAATCGTCGACAAAGCGTGCTTCGTGTACAACAAAGACATGGATCCGTTTACTTGTTTCTTTGCTCACAACGTGACACCGGTGCATTTGTGTCATTTTCAGAAATGGGGACTATTGACAATCACCAAAACTATTGCGCCTTACACGGCTCGTCTGTCTACGCTGCAGAAGTTAACGCTACAGTGTCTGATGCAAATAGTCGATGTTTCGTACGTCGTAATATATTTTCCTAGGGAAGACAGGCAATTTATTTACAGACGCGACACGAGTTTTATATTTGTATCATATTTTGATAGTATCATCAAACAAGTGTTGTTGCCAATGCTGGCTTTATTCAAAGTGTTTAATACCGCTCACTGTTTTGCTGAATGCCTGATAAGGACGCCACAATAAACTATACAAACAAGCATAGCAAAGTATCGTGTATTTATTTATATGCCATTAAATTTACACATGATCCCTGTAAAAGCCGAGCCGGGCTCGATTTGTCCCATCATGTTATTTAGCACGGCTTGTCCGGGCCTCAGCGGCGTTGGATTCGCCAAGGTACTCGATAAAACGAGACCATACATCGGCGAGCAGTGCAGTCTAAATAGATCTAACAGCGTATCGGCTCCGTCACAAATTAATTCGCGCATCGTATCATCAAAAAATAGTTGTTCCATATCGCGTCGTGACGGTGGTACGTTACGTGTTCCGTCGAGCCACCCTTCGTAATCTTGTATTACGGCTCTGTTCACGTTGATGGTGTTTATTTTGCGTGGCAAATAACACATGTGCATGGCGTACTTTAATGCCATCTCTGGAATTTTGCTGCCGTCATTTTCGGCCGCTAGCGCAGCGTCGATATCGCGACGCATCCGTGCACCTAACACGCTGCCTTCTTCTCTGTTTACTCGTACAGTGGCGTACAGACCCCCAAACAGTTCTTGCATGTCATTCAGTTGTGAGCCGCATGCCGCCTCGGTCCTCGGTAGATGTCGATTGGCAATTTGTGCCGCGCTATCCGCTTTACGTGGCGTTTCAACGGTGAAGTAATCGCCTGGCACGAGCGGGTGGCGGCCCGTGTTGATAATAGCAAACTCTTTATTGGAACTGCAGTTAACGTGAACGTTTCGTCCACTTACTTCGACTATAGCCAGTCTGTCTTGCGGCGGAGGAATATATTCCAAAGGCTCTCCGTGAACGGACGGAATATACTGATGCACTCCCTGCTCCAGAGTGCCCGGTACGCGCACAAACACCCCGATGGCCGGCACAGCCAGCGAAGGGTGACCCATGGGCGGCACTTTAAATACGCCGTTACGTTTATACTGCTGAAGCTGCCATCGCGGCCACAGTTTTACATGGAAGCCTATCTCCATCGCGCTGTTGTCGCGTTCGTAATGTTGTTTTATTTGGGCCGTCGGGCAAACGGCCGGTGTGTTTTATATCACAGATATAATAAGCTACAACAGCGGGTATCACATGAGTTAAATTAGTCGCATCTAGTAGTGGAAAAAGGCAACGTTGATCCTGTAATTGGTTTCCGATTAAATCTACAGTCCATTCTATCTTATGTACAACGTACGATGTAATTGATTCGATTATATTCATGACGGGAGGCAAAATATCAAAGCTATTGTACAGTGTTTCCAAGCCAAGGGTATAATAGGGACACGGGGCTGGATTGGCCGGATTGGTTAATATGCTGTCTATAGGAACTATAGCGTAAAGCCGCTGGCGATCACTCGTGCTTACTGATAACCCATTTCGTATTTTATCTTGAACGCTATCACGCCTCGCTTGAAAAAGGGTGCTCGCGTCGTTATTTCCGGTGCAAAATTGGCCGACTGTAGGTACAGCTGGTCGGACATCTTCACTCTCGAACATGCTACGTAGGCAGAAGCTAACAATTGTGATGCAAAGTAACGCTTTGGCGGCGGCACGTAAACAACATCACACTCCAGCGTGCAGCCTTGTGCGGTAAACGTATTGACAGCATAGCAGACAGCCAACGGCAAGAATTCTACGCTTTGTTGTTGGTGCGTGTATCGAATAGGCTTCACGATAATAACATCTTTGTTTCCCACTTCAACGTGCACCGAAGGATGTTTTGTACACCATTTCTTTACAGTTCCGTAGCGCCACTCTGGTATAATCAACACAGGAACGTTCTTGTACAGCACAACATCACCGGCCTCGCCGGAGCGTTTGTCAAAAATCAGTTTGAATCGTTCCTTCAGGTGCTCCAGCAAGACCCGCTTCTGCTTATGCGTGACGTTAAATACCGCTTTAAACACCCATTTTGACGCGTCGGTAGAATTCTGCTGCACACAAGCTTCGTTGTATTTATCTCTGCGTACGTTATCATTGAACAGACGTAACACGTGAGGCTTGAACGATGGACAAACTGCATCATCGCTGACTATACGTTCGTGCATCAGGTCGAAACACTCCTTGGTGATAACGTTATACTGTAGGCACGTTAAAGAATCCGCCAATCGTACATCGGCTCCTTGTCTAAAGTTATACCACATGTACGCGCCGTGCAGCCAGTATTTCTTAAAGCTCACAGCATTCCACAGGTATTCCTTACCCGGTGTCAATAATTGACTTACCGATCCTGTCAAGATAAACAAAATTGGCATGTTCGGTAGATTGTTCGCATCTGCCGCGATGATAATCTTCTCCAAGTTGGAAGCCGATAGCATCCCCATTTCATCAATAATTAATACACGTGTGATTAGCAGATGTCCATTTATAGAAGCGATACACGTTTCGCACGTGTTTGTTAATTTTATACAATTGTGTCGCGCGTTGGTAACACGACTGTGTGCCAGTATTTTTTCTTCTTTAAGTAGTATCGCTTGCTGCGTCTTGATCGTGTCGTCTATATGCTTGCGATACATATGTTCAAAGTGTCGCTTATCGTTATCAGAGCATACGGTATAGTTGAGCAGCGGCGCTGTGTTTATTTTATACAGAGAGTAAACCGTGCCGGTCAACACGGAATTAGCGCCAACCGATGCACGCGTAGTGCCGGTAAAATGCACTCCTTTGTCCAGATGTAACTCTCGTAACAAATCCCGCAGTAGTCGCAATGTATGTGATTTTCCTGCTCCCGCGTCTCCGCATAATGTTATTATAGTATGCGTCTGCAGGGTATTGTACAATATGTAATCGATCACGCCGTAAACCCACTCATGCTGCATCTGTACAGCATACTCTTTAGCCATATTTAGAACAATTGGATATCGCCGTGCACGACGCGTGTTAGAAATTCTTCGTTAGATAACGGCTGTCTTTCTTGGATTAATGGGTTAAGACGCAGAACGCTTGCATCTGCAGCATTTGATACGCTCGGGGAGTCAGATTCGTCTGTTGCAAACAACAGCGCGGCAAGCCGCTTGTCTACAGATGAAGCATTGGCTTCTATTATGTTGACGAGGTTCTGTATCACTCCTTTTAAATGAGCAGCCCTCGCTATTAGCTGATCCCGAGTAATGTTCGATTTGGCCGTAATGCATGCCGTTTCTTCCGTTAAAGATATAAAGGTGGCCAGCACTCGTTCCCCGTGACACTCTACTGTTTTACAACAGATGTAGTCCAAGAGCAACATGCTCGATGGCTTCTTTTTGATGAATTCTTTGTTCAGCCACTCGACCGGAAGGGTTGCAATGCACTGTGTCAGCAGGCCATCAAACGCCTCGTTCGCACGGCCGTAGGCATTTTGATACTGCGCTGTCACTAACTGTTTTCGTCTAGGGTCCATCTCCAGATCCAGCAGACAGTCCAACAGAAGGTCCTTGTAGGGTTTTTTGTCAGCGTCGCTGCGTTTAGAAACGACAAAAGATGAAACTGTTTTTGTCAGCATCGTCAAGTCGTCCGTGTGCTTGGTAATGGCGGCGTCATGCCGCGTTGTCAAAGAATCGATGCGAGCCTTTAAATCTGTGATTTGTTTTTCTCGATCCGTCAATGCCGCAGTAAGAGCGTTGACTTTTCCGGCCAGTTTATTATTTTCTAATCTTAAATGTTCATTCAACGCGTGTAATAATCGTTGGGATTCTTCCGGATGTTTCTGCATCGCTTCATCAAGCTGTTTGTAACGCCGTAGAAGCGTATCGAGTTCTCCTTCGAGAATTCTAATATCGTCGTGAGCCTGCGCCTGTTGCTGTTTGAACTGTGCGCAGGATTGCTGCACGGTGTCCAGTGTTACACGTTGCTGTTCGTAAGCGGTGCATTTTGCCTCGTACGCTTTTATAACTCGCGTCAATTCTGCCAGCAGATCCTGCGCTATCAGCTGTGTCTGTGTGCCGATAGCGTGCCTGAACGTCATGGTGTTGACGATTCACTTGCAACGCACCGACGATAAAATATTTCTCGGTTGGCGAACTGTTATGATCGGCGCTCTGGATCCGCTAAAAGACAGTCTGTCTCGGCGGGAGCTCTATCCCGTCGAGTTACAGCTTGATGGCACGTGGCGCATGCGTGTTACAGAAAACCAGATTCCTTCGCATCTAATGTGTATCGTAGTAGACGTTTCGACCGGATCGAATATAGTAATAACCGCCAGGCACGTTAACAAAGCGAGCAATCGAATCGGCACGTTCATAGAAATAGGTTCGGAGGTCGTCACAATGGCCGTGGATAAGAATGTTCATTACTCGCAACACGTATGGCAGCAATCGAGTTTATTTAATAGCTCATTTTGCACGCTGCAGAATCAATTAACACAACACGCGCAGGAATTACAAGTTCGTCTTGAAATATCGCAGTGCCCGATATCCGCTACTGCGGTAATGTTTCCTTATTCGATGTTGCCTCTGTCGATCGCTGCCCTAAGTGACGTCGATGTGGGTGACACTTTTATCAATGAATACAGACGAGCCTACGGTACGGCTCGTCGTCGTCGCGTTGGACTAATTCACTCGACGGACCAGGTACATGTAACGGATGCGAAGTTGCTCATGGAGCAAAAACCTATATGTGACACGAGAGGACCATTAATACAGTATTGTTCTCAAAATAAAGACTCTTCCGCGGAGGTGTGGTGGGCGTTCAAGAACAAGCACACCACGCTATGGACGCTATGGATGGGAGTTCGGGCACAGCGGCACCTGTTGTTGATAGCACTAGCCATGAATCGTCGATCAGAGCAGTAATAGACGAAAGTGATAAGTACGAGGACCGTCCGAGACGTGTCGGCCGTTATTGACATTTTTACCACGTACAGAGATTATATTTTAAAACACACTCAAGTAGTCACTCAGGTCAAGCACATGATGGGCACCGTGTCTGTCATCCAGAAAGACAATAGAGAAAACATGGCCGTAGTGCAGTCTTTACTATCCGCTAAATCGGACACCTCGAACGCCGTACAACAGCTACACGACAGGGTAACGAAACTCGAACAAACTATAGTTTCTACGGTTGCCGATGTTACGGCGATATTTAACCAACTGGGTTCATCGACTTGTACTGCTTTATCGGCGGCACGCTCAATTCATTGGAAACAGTTGATGGAGTCATTAAAAACATTCAAACTTAACACGAAAACGATAGCGTTAGACATTTATATTCCTTCGTTACAAGCATCCGATCCGGCTATTAACGACTGGATAAGCAACGCCAATGCAACATTTGACGCCCCGGATTTTTCTTTGTATGATGCTAAATTACACAACATGATAAATAAAACAAATGCATTGCTTAATAAGTTTAGCGATCTGCAGGACGACTTACAAGACGTATCGTGCGATACAAATAAGACCCAAATATCCACTGTATTGGCCGAGAAGAATAAACTAGTACAAAGTATTCAACAACTCACTGCCGAATATAGGACACAAAAAAATAATTTTCAGGTAACTACGATGGCTCCTACTGTCTACAAAGGCAATGACATGATAGGTCCTGTCACGCCTGTGACTATACCCGCGTATAGTTTTTCTCTGCCCACGTTATGGGTACCCGAAGAGAATCTGCAACCTTTCCGATGGACGAATCTCAAGGACAGCCAATGGATTCCTGTCAAACACGATTCTTCGATACAAGATCGGGTGGTATGCCTGGATAACTATCTTGCTGCTTGGCGTACAGCCTGTGATATATATAGCAAAAAGTATGTCGACGAAATAACAACTTATCGTGTTGCGATCCATAATTGGCATACTATCCATTCCGCCGATTGGGCTAAAGTAACACAGCTGTTACATTGTCTGTTGCACACGATGGTAGAGATTTCAGAAAAGGCACTCACGCAAGCACAAACGACCGACATCAATAATAAAATTGCTTTAAGCGTACAAGAACATGCGAATGTAATAACCAAATTAAGCGACGATCTATCAAAGTTGCAGCAACATTATCTTATGCAGACGAAGCTTGTCCACAAACACGGTTGTAACGAATGCCAGTAATAATTTATTTCTCGCCGATACAGACACGGGACACGTATTTTATAAAGCATTGCAAATATATATAAAGGCTTACAAAACACTATCGCAAGACACTACCGACAGTACACAATTTTACTGTAACAAGGATCAAATCGAGAAACAATTGCGTTCGCAATACTGCGACATAAATAAGGCAAAGGAAATCATACAAGATCAAAAAAAGCAATTACAGGACTTGACGGACAAGCTAACGGAGACAACACTCGACGCGCGTAAAGAAAGAGATTTAGCACAAACGTATTTGAATCCAATTGAATACGACCAACGCAAACCTTGTTCAGACGAACCGACGCATTACAAAATGTTCAGAAATGCAACAAAGACGCTGAAACGGAGCTCAGGCAACTTGTCAACGGTATAAGCACTAAGTATCACATAGAGTTCACAAAGCACGTGTGTCGATATTTGTCTATAGTTTCTGCAACAATGCCTACGACGACAGTATCATCATACGTGTATAACATTAACGCAAACCGAGCTATGGGCCCAGAAATAGAATGTTAGTTATTTAACACATATATTTGTCTTTATAAACGAATGCGTGCAAGCTTTACAAACTAAATACAAAATCGTACAAGATGAATATAACGTATGGCATCAAGCTGTGTTTGTGGATAGTCCTGACCTAGCATCCTCGCTCACGCCTTGGATTACGGATCTGTACGATTATATGAAGAATGCCACGTCTATCGGCGATGCCGTGAGTAAATTGAATACCGTAGCAGAAACTATCGGTCCTGTTAACGCTACCTCACAAGAACGACTCATCGTTACGCGCGTATTAAAGACCATTTACAACCACTGTAAAGGCAACGGTGCGCTGTTTTATTTTTGTACCTCAGTCGTGTACGCGTTGAATATTCATCTTTCAAAGACAGATACGGTTTCGAACGTTGTAGCTATGAAAGAACAAACATCATCGCAGGCCGCTCCCACCGCGAAAGTACAGTCTATCGACAAACTAACACGAATCCAGGTACGACGCGCGCTCACTCAAGCAACCATGCGTCAGCAAGGTCCGAATGGCAAACGCGTTCTTGATAAAGCTGACACATATATCGACGACAGTGATTCTGATGATGACGCACATACATACAGATCTAGATCAACTTTGGTTCGTCATCAGATCCCACATGATGCTAATAATGACGTGGCACCAGAAGAAGCGCCTCAGACTAGAAACGTAGTCAAAGAATCCGAGGATGTAGAATCTGCTTGTGTTCCTCTGAAACAAACCAGAAAGCGGTGTCTCAGCATGGACAAGGCACCATCGTCTACATGTAAGCAAAGTGCGCAAAACAAAAAATCACTCGTACACGTTACTCGGCAATGCTTAGAGCACATATTCGAGGCCTCTAATATATACGGTACAATTGTCTCGCTGCTGACGGGTAATCAGGATAATATATTTTATACTTGTTGTATAAACGAAACAGCAGCCCCTCTATCGATCTAGCAAATATCAACGGGCCGTGTTAGCACTGTACAAAATGATGGTATACGACATCTATAATTTTGCACAGGATCTTAATCTACTCGATTATACCATACATCATCGGGATACCGATATCCACGTAGGCACAGTCTCAGTAGAAGCATTAGCGAGCTTTGTGGTAAAGCCGGAACATTTGGACGACGCGCGCATGCCACACGAGTCGTGTCAAAGCTTACAAGTCGTCATTTATTTTATCAATCGTCTATCCTTACTAGCCAACTGTGCTTTTGCACCCTGTTTCGGACCCCTATCCATCCAGCCGAGACAGTGATCTTGCAAACAATTACATAACCACTACTGTGTCGTTTAACCAGACCTGGTGGTGGAACACGAGGGATGTCAAATTCACAAGACTGATATTTTTCATCACGTCGATGGAATGTGGTGTGTCTGTCCGCGACCGAATGTATTTTACATTGGACCCAACCCTGCGCCGCATACGCTAAATGCATACTGTACCGTTAGCGTCTGCACTATGCGGATAAAGAAGTGAAAATATACGCAAAACGATATATGTAATCCAAAATAGTCTACAGCTGTATCTCGTCGCTATATATTTGTCACTTCATCCGCAAGACGTAGATATTACTTCTGCCTTAGAGATGTTTAAAAATGTACTTTCAGATACAAACACTCATAAATATTTTATCTACAATATGTATACCCGAACTGTAGCGTTAGCAGAAAATTTGGGAGATTTCTCTCTACACAGATAAAGTCTTGTAAACCGTGCCATAAACCTGTTGTGTATAAAATATTAGCACAAAGACACCAGTATGATGTTCTAATCATCTTTATTGAAACACTAAAATCGTGCACATCCGTCACTCTTTTTAAATTCTTCCTTCACCGGCTACATCGTTACTTAAACCATATTTTTACCAACGCTTGATGTTTTGCGATATCGGCTATGTGGCGCAGCAACTCCGTCTTCGAACGTATCGGTTGTTTAGCGACATATTTTAAAGTTCCTATATGTCTTTGAATGTACATTCGTACCGGACAAAGTCATTGGTATATCTAGCAACTGTATCAAATATACTGGTGTCAATGCTGTTTTATACAAAGGCGTGTGATACACGATGCTGTATTTCTGAGCGTGGTGGTAATGTCTTTTCTTGATATAGAAAATTGGTCTCGCGTCGTGCCGCGATATCTAGGCCCATTTCAGAATAGCTAAATCACCGATATTGCAAA
>CM066051.1:6778331-6884786 GCA_033557465.1 Ichthyophis bannanicus
TTCAAGTTCTAATTGAAACCCTCCGCCTCTAGAAATGACGTCAGATACCGAAGAACCTTCTGGTGTCCCGAAACGGATAAGGCGCAGGCGGGATCTACGACCCTCTTAAATAATCTCTACCACAACAGAAAGAGTCAGTTAAGGTGCGGAATACTAGAATCGCCAAGTCGCATGCGCCACAAGAGGAATTCGGTATCCACACGCACAATAACCCCCACCAACTATTTTTTATATTTGAAATTTCTACGTTACTGCGAACAAAATCCCCCCACAACATGGAACGTTTGTTAAATCGCCCTTTCGTACATCCGCCGATACGGATGAAGCATATTACTTATCATCCTCTGCACATCATAGGCGCTTCATCCTATTCCCGATCCAATATCACGACGTGTGGGAAAATGTACAAAAAAGCTGTAGCGTCTTTTTGGTCACACCAGACGAAAATCGATACTACAAAGCGATCTACGCGGAACTGGCATCGAGAAACGTCTTACCTCGGACGAACGACAGTTTTCTCGTCTCGCATTCTGGCTTTCTTTGCTGCCAGCGACGGCATTTAGTTAATGCAAAAATTTGACAGAGCGTTTTTGTCAGGAAGTCCACCGTGCCTGAAATACGCTGTTTTTATGGTGGTCCAAATAGCCATGGAAAATATACATGCTGAAACATACAGTCTGTTGATCGATACCTACATAACGGTTACGCACTTATGAACGCCATTGTTTATTCATACGCTTTAGACCACAAATACCATGCATTCGGCAAAAAAAGCTAAATGGGCTCTAAGCTGGATCAAGCGCACAGATAGCACCTGTCGCCGAAAGTCTGGTAGCCTTTGCGGGCTGTGAGAAGGCAGTTTACTTTTCCGGTTCCTTTGCGGCCATTTTTTGGCTCAAGAAAAGAGGCCTGATGCCAGGATTGACATTCGCCAACGGGAACTTATTAGCTGCGAAACGAAGGTCTGCATTGTGACTTTGCCTGCCTGCTGTTTAAGCATCTTGTACCATAAAACCGGATACGAACACGTCGTTGCACTCTATTCTTGAGGAAGCGGTGCGCATCGAATCTGCATTTTCTAACGTAGGCTCTGTCTGTGCGCTTGCTTCGGCATCAAAACTGCGGGACCTTGATGATACAGTACATCATAAATTTGTTAACGGACAGGCTTGTTCTGCCGCATTGGCTACACTCGATATTGTATCGCGATGTTTTATTTTGTAGTATTTTTTTTATTTATTAAGGAATCCCTTTTGATTTTTATTGGAAAAATATTCTCTGGAAGGGCAAAAGCAACTTTTTTGAGAAACGTGTTAGTGACTACAAAAGAATGTAATGTATATTGCATACAGTAACACAGGCTGCACTTAGATTATACGTTTTGCCTACAGATGCCGAGTGGTGATGACATTTGATAATGTGTCATTTTAATCGCTTCTTTAGATAAGATAATGATTAAACTACTTACCGCCGTGTGGGACTGAAGCGAACATCTCTGGTACGTCTCTTTCCGTCTTCGCAGAATATGCGATTGTATCCGGTAGGAATGCGATGCCTCCCAATAAAACCTTTTTGCTAAACCTAAACAAGTCGGTGGCCATGTCCAACATATATGTGGTGTATAGAGTGAATTTTAATGCGCGCGGTTTTTTAAAACATGTTTACTATTTTTGTCTCGGGCGAACTTTTCGAATCACGTGAGCTATCGAACATTTTTATCGACGACATCTGCACACGTTACCACGATGCGTTACATGGGTAAAGTACACTCGGCCGATGATATCTTTGTAGCTTTTATGAACGATGTGTCTGAGCCCGATTATAAAACTATTGACGAATGGCGGGCCGATGCGCCGTCGATTCTTTCGTACGTTTTAAAACTTTGGCAACATCCGTGTTTGGATTCTATAGCTGCGCGACGGCATACGTATTTCACGACGCTCATGAAAAAATTGAGCCTGCGCCCCTATATATGCTATCGACCGCCTGCTGTGGATATCATGGAAGCGCAAGACGTGATAAACAACGAACTGATGTTATTATCCGTATTGCACTCACAAAAGGAAGGGTTAGATTTAATAGCGCGTCACGCGTTGTCCCCGATCTACACCGCTGTTGGCCGGCAAGTTAATCGCGGCGTCTTCTCAACATGATACGTATAAATTTATGTCCTCGATAGCTCTGCCTATCGATGTGGAATTGCCCACGTTTTTTCTTATTCTGCGTAAACTGTTAGGCAAAACGCTGTATCTGCGAACGCTGCAACACGAAATCAGCTACTTCATGATAACGCCGATGCTGTGCAATGCGATAGACACGCGGTATCCACGTCTAGCGTTACAGAGTTTGCACGCCGCTTTGGACATGCTGGCTAAACAGTCTACCACACGGTCGCTGCAGCCCTATAGCACAGTAACGCGCTACGCCGGCGATGGCTTTATAACAGACATGCTGTATCCCCTAGAATGCTTATATCGATTAGACGATAATGTATCATTGTAGTATGAAGAAAATAGAGCGGAGAAGCACGACACTATTGCGTTAAATAACCTATTATTCGTCCCTGGGTATTATACGTATTTTTGTAACGGTTCTCCGATCGAGGTTGAGACCGAAAGCTATTCGTGCCTCGCGGATCCCATAAAACATTTGTATTTTGCGCTCCGGGGCGTAGGCCCCAAAACCTTTTCTTTACACTCGCCGACGAGCTCGGCCGGGCGGCGCGGAACTACGGCATGAAGAACCCCAAGCAGATCGAAAAACTGATCAGAGACATCTGATTTTTGTTTGAGAGCGAAAAGATGTTTATTGACCAACGCGGCGTTGTGTATATTAATAAATTAGACACCAGTTACAGACTATGGCGTAAAATTTAAACGCTATAAACGGGAATACTCCGTACACCCTTGTTGGCGTTTACACGTTTAGGAATTTTTCAGCCGCTGTATTCCGATACCGTGTATCGCATGGAGCCGGCATTCTTTGACGATTTGCCTCCCGCCGGTGAAGATTGGAACCCGCACGCGACGACATTCCTGCCCATGTTTGGTTCGCGCCATCGTTAATGTTTTCGATTTTATCCGCAGCTGCCGATGTAGATGAAAAGTACGTCGATTTGTTTTACCTTCATGCTTTAACCGATGCTACCAACAGACATTTCACTAAGCAATGTATTCCCGCCATACCCGACTATCTTACCGTAGAGCACTGGTACCGGTCAACTCCGGCAGTATTATCGACCGTCCGTGGCATTTGGACATGCAGACACACGCTAGATAAGTTAGTGCGAAAATGGTTCCCCGTGAGACACTTTCATCTATCGCGAGCGACGCGCGATAGACGCAGCCATTCAGACAAAGATATTTACGCGTCGTCATCGTCCGCCATCGCGTTTATTCCCGAAGACGATTATAGTTACCTGGAAGCCTATTGGATAGCGAATACGAACGCGGCGATGCGTAGACGATTCATAGATAGACACGCGTTATCGCCCTTATACACGGAAGAAGGTCGACGGTTTATCCGCACGCTGTCTTTGCATCCCTATGATAAATACATGACCACATTGGCGCTTCCGCGAGCCCTGCATCTGTTTACCTTTCTGTTTGTCATGAGACAAATATTAGGAACGACCATGATGTCGCAGATATTGCATAAGGAATTAGTCACCCTGTCTGCCACAGGCACAGACTCTCCTTATTCGCGCTTACGAGACGAACAATATATTTTACAAGCCAGCTGTATAACGCGACAAACTCTGGATTTGCAGACATTGGATCATTTTATGGGTGTTTCAGCACTCGGATCACAGCATTACGCTATAAGCTGTTTGTTTTGTCTCGACGTGTATAGTTCTCTTAATACACGTACAACTCTTTATACATCGCCACCGTCGCCATCTCACAACGGCGCCACCACGGACGCCGTCCTGTTGTCTACTTGTCCCGACTATTATTCTATTCTAAACATCGTGTCTTTACCGATAGAGTTGGCCAATTATGCGCTACTATTTGCTACAGCGGGTGTGGACGTTCAAGTGTACGCTTTACTGTGCGCAGAAATCGCACGCGCGGTGCGACGACGAAAAACGACTGCCCCTCTTGTCACAGTTACCAACATAGTACATATGGTTGAGACATTGGTATATCTTTTACAACATAAAAGTTTATTTATCGATCATCGTGGCATGTTATACATTAACAAAGACTCTTACAAACCGTTGTCTGCTTCATCCATGACACACTATACAACCCTGTACAAGATACATCCCTTTTGCATGTTTACAGACTACAAACGTGTTCAAGTATTATCTTGTGACACAGCCGTGTGGGTCACAGATTCTTTTTTTAAGACGATGCGCGTATGTTGCAGCTTCAGTCCCACAAACGATGATCGACGTGTAGCTATTTTTGGTCCATACGATACAATGATGAACAGCGATGCAGTAGGGCATAGGGTTTAGTTTTTCTGTACGATAAAATACGGAGGCTTCAGAACGCGTGTCTTCTCTCGGCACGTCGATACTGTCGTGTATATCGATTTTGATAATATATCCTTTTTTTTTCTGCTTCAAAATAAATGTTTCACCCTGTGCGATGTCGTGCCACGATTCTTTGGCTTTTATGTTACGCAAACGTTGACATTTTATGTACCGCACCTGCTTCTGGTCTTTGCGGCGTATGTGCCAAAGAGACACATAAGGCGGGTCATTCAGCAGTTGGATATTCATTTCGCATTCATAAAATGCTTGCACCTGATAAAGCGCCCGAGGCAAACACATGGTCACAATGAGAAGTCCGGGTAAGCATACTATTATCTCGTCAAGGTTCCATCGAGCCAACCATGCATCAAAGGCGCCCAACGACCATTCTGTTATATCATCTTTTGTGCGTATCTGTATATGTAGTTTATCGATAATGTCTACACGAACATCATTGCGACGTCGCGTCCATGAAAAATGGCACAACGCATCGAGACACTGAGTGCTGTTGCAGCGCGATACGTAAGCGCCTGATAATTGTTTACTTATGGCAGATAGCAAATACGGTGCGCGACCGCAATCCTGAAGTCCAACACTTAGATGTTCCTGTTCGTTATACATAAAGACAAATGACGGTGCCGATTTTCGCTCTTTGGTTTCTAATAGCTGCCGCAGCGCCTCGTTGATATGGCAAATTGTATCATCTCGTCTTTCCGCTTTTAATATTGCTCTGTATTGATACGGAGCATACTCGTCGTAGTATGCAAAGAGGTCTGTCATCGAAACGCACATCACAAATACACAACGCACATCTTCGGAATAAACGGCAATGATTTCATCGATAAATTCTTTAGTACATACTCCGTGCAAAGGCACTACGATGTACCGTCGGTTGTAGAGGAAACATCTTTTGCTTGCTTTGTCTGCAAAGATTTCTTTACTCCCCACACACACTCCAAAGACGCGACAAGTCATCATTCTTTGTTTTACCTGTATATGTGCCTATCTGTACCCTTTAGTCTTCTTCGCGCCCTATATGAAGCAAATCGAACATGGGGTCTTTTATTAGACAGCATAGAGACATCATGGTCGTCAAGCACAGTGACATGGATATCGCCTCGTCGACGTTCAAGCCGACATTTACATTTCAGTTTCAACACAATCACGCCTTACATGGACTCTTTATGTACTGCCACATCAAGCATCATCCGGCCACAACAGATGTGGCATATTTAGACTGGGTGACAAATCAAATGGCCGTGCTCAAATGTACATGCACGGCGCCTTTTTCACAAACATGCAAACGCACGTTCACTCAACGTTACTACATCTAGATTCGTACGGTGTCTCACGTCCATCAGACCAAGAATCAGACGATGATGTTATTACACGGTCTGTCAATGACATGCATTCCGGGCATGAAAGCGCATCTCATTCGAGCGAAATAAGTGACACTGACTCAGAAAATAGCTGCGTTTCATTTTATTCAGATGATGATACCGATGAAATGGGTTACATTGATTACGACCAGCTCGATATATCGTTTAATAAACATACATGGTTATAATAAATGCCACACAATGTCTGTTTCTTCTAGCATCTCGAGACAACATTCGATATATCGTTTAATAAACATACATGGTTATATACTAGATGTCACAAAATGTCTGTTTTTTCTAGCATACCGGTATCTTGAGACAATACAATCCGTTTTACAATAACACGTCGATCGGCGCACTCTTTCATCTTATCTTTCACCAGCATTCCCAGGCACAGATATAAGTCATTCAATTGTGTCAGCTGTTCCAACGTGTAACGTTTGGCGTCGATAGCTTTGCGTCGTCTCAACGTCTTCCAGTGCAGGTAGGTTATCTCCTGTCTGGCCACGATGTACAGTTTCACCGCCCCCGGCACATGTAAGAGAAAATGCATGTACGCGTCTCTTACGGCGTTCAACAGTTCCTTGATCTCTTTCCTATCGGCGTTCATCCACAGCAGGTTCAGCAGCAGACATTTAATCGGCATCACGCCGTAGTATTTTGCCCCGGGCATCAGCACGGACAAACAGCGCTTGGCGAGCAAAATCAATTGTGCTGGGCCTGTCTCCAGAAACGCACACATATCCTTTTTGTCTATTTTATATGTCACTCGCATGATGTCCTGTATACTGTGACAATAGTCTTTGCGCCATCTGATAGCATCCGTTTTGCCCGTGCACGGCGTTCCGTCGATAAAAATAAATTCTTCGGCCAGAGAGTCGATAGTATCGACGACACGTTTATGAAAGTTGACAGGAGGTATATAAAAAAACTCCGCGCCGTCCAACACCGTTTGTGACACACGCACGTGATCGAGATCCGACACGCTGTTTCTTAACCGAATGGCGAATCGTATAAACACAGTGTTAATGTCGCTTAGGCTTTCCACCGCATACACATCGGCGTCTCTGTTTCCTCGTCGTCAAATACGTTCTACGTCAGTCTCAGATATGCTGCGCCGGACACCGACAACAACGTGGATGTTGACGTGTTTCATGTTTCTAAACAGCATGCGAAACAGGCATATGCAGGTATTGATATTTTGCTGTTCCGAACGATAGCTTACTGTTGTTTTGCTGGCTATACAAAACAAGAGACTGCATAGCGGTGTCCGATCAAAGTGCCATGACACGTTGGCCGCGTGCTCCGTGAACAACGATGCCCAACGATACGCCATCCACATGCTCTGTCCCCACACGGTTTGCAACAAAGGAAAGCGTTTATCCTGCGGTATGCTGTAAAACGGACGATCGATGTTTTCTGAAAACAGTCGAACATCGGGTAACATTTCCAGACAAGTAGTTTTACCGATGCCCGGTGTGCCCGTCACAAACGTGTACACAGGAGAGGCCATGGCTTGGCAAAAAAAATCAAATACTGTGTCTGGAGCGTGGATGGTCGCCTTTTAAAGCTATAGCAAAGGCGCGGTTCCGGATAGGACACCAGGCAAAAGCACTTCTTCGTTGTCCAGTTTAATCGCTTTGACCGTCACATGTGCGTCTAACTCGCTCGCTGTATGTTTTTTTTAAATTTGTGATTTGTGATTATATAGAATCTTTGTTTTGTAGTCGTCTTTTATACATGAGAAAGATATTCTTGTCGGTGTGCATCAACAATGCACAATAGCTTATTACATCAACAATACGCACACAATAACTGTAAAATAAATATCGATTATAATTTGGAATATGTTGTTTGAAAAATATCACAGGATAAGATATTTCTTCAGCCACGTACAAATAGGCCACATAGAGCAACGCCAACACATAGTGGTAAGAGTCATCGGCGGTAATTGTCCAGAGACGTGTCTGTTCCAGCATCATATAGAGAAATGTTAAGTTTGGAAGCGTAAGAAATGATTGCTCGCAGCTGACACTTTGTATGACCTCATCGATTGTCTCCAAGATATCCTGAATCTGCGATGCCTGAATCGAAGACACACAATGTTCTAAAAGTTCACAGAAATTTTTTATGTAGCGTTTACGATCCACTCTAACACACGGCCCATGACATGTAGCCATTGTAGTAGCAGGTATGTATGTCTTTATTTACTTATGTATTTAACTGTTTTTTTATATACCGCCTTATCTTAAAATCAAGGTGGTTGACGTTGAACCAGCAAGAGGTACTGCCAGTAAGCACCCAGGCACAGGAACCCTTCTGTAGAAGCAGCATGATTTACCGTGGTGCCTTTCTCGCTCCACAGCCCTGCGCCGGCCTTCTCCCCGTGCCCTGTTCTCTCTCAAGTCATCGACGGCTGCTTTAATAACGCTGTCTATACGTCAGAGTATAGGAGGACCGGTCGTTGCCTTTGAGGCCTGATTGTGTCTTATGGGTCGCTGGCATATCCACGCGAACATATCATAACAGTCGCTGTGGAATAGTTGGTTATCATCGAGAGACACACAATGATCCTGCGTGCTCGTGGAAACCCATACTTGTCCTCCACGAAGATGCTGATGTATAAAATACAGCTGCGAGCGATTTGTTGTATCGATAGGTATTAGATCAGCTCCGATGGTTTTACACGCTCTGATGGCCAAGTACCAAGAACCCGGTATAGTAGAAAATAAATAACAGCTGCCGCTATATTTATGCCATCCTTTATCGCACAAAATGCAAAAGCATAATAATATACTGAAACACACCAACTTAAATAACATGTCGATATATATATATGTATGTGTGTGTGTGTGTGTGTGTATAAACTATATTGTATTAAGTTATAGATAGGTTACATACGTACGACCGGTCGTCCGTCTACAAAACGACTGCGGTTTTTTATCGCTAACATTCACCGTGCACTTAGTCTGCAAGTCCTGTATCACTCGCACTCGTGCTTTGACCGCTGCTTTGTAGACGCTGTGCAAATGGGACAGTCGATGATCGTCTCATTGAGCATATCCTCTATGTGCACATACGTGCTAAATTGCGGCTTATGTGTCTGTCCGGATACGTCCGTATGAAATGTAAATTTATAACGTTGGTAACGCTGACACAGTTCTTGTAAAGCACCTATCCAGTTTATATAATAATCGCTGGTCGCGTTGGGAGAGCTACATCGCATCTGTTGAGTCGCCAGCGGGGTCGATGCAGGGATCGCAACAGGCGCGGGTCTAAGCATTGCCGAAACTGTTCTCGATGTATTTGTTTGTCTCTGCGGAGGAGTAGTCGTGTTCTGCACCATCAAAATAATAACGATTCACCGGACGCTTCAATGTGGTCTCTTCGTTGGCAGGATTGTCCTGCTGTTTCATCGTTTCTCTCTCATGATTCATGCCACCGAGGAGCTAATCTGCGCACAGGCGTCGCGATCCACCAATCGCATAATAACTGCTGCGCAGTCACGCCTCTCTAGTTGTATATAAATGTTGTATCCTGTCCCTCTATAAAGAGCAAGAGAAAATCTATTCTTTTATTCTTCTTCTTTTAGGGATGGATTTATCTCTGAAGCACTATACTATCGGTGAA
The DNA here is from genome assembly GCA_033557465.1 of Ichthyophis bannanicus. Taxonomy (NCBI): domain Eukaryota; kingdom Metazoa; phylum Chordata; class Amphibia; order Gymnophiona; family Ichthyophiidae; genus Ichthyophis; species Ichthyophis bannanicus. The sequence continues at coordinate 6,787,821 of CM066051.1, forward strand.
CTAGAAGCGCTCGCCGCGCTACATCAAACAGAATTACTGCAACAGCTATACAAAGTGTTTGATCCGACATACATCACGCGCCTCAGCAAACAATTAACGAACTGCAGAATAAAACGACGTTTCGCAATATCCGCTCTTGCAGCTGTTAAAACGTTACCGCGCATCATCGAGCTTCAGCGTGCGCTAGACAGCGATACAAAAATTACCGACGCCTCGATTTTGCTGCCGCTGCTTTTCATTTGCGAAAAGAAAATCGAATATCATCGCGTGTCCTCGGTGCAGCACATCGCGCTACAGCAGGATTTGCTGTTTGAATACTGGCAAAACGAAATGCCGCGTGTGGAAACACACGGCCGCCGCGATGATGGCCCCCATGTGACATTCACACAGCGTGCCTCTCGCGCTTTATACATACTACAACAAAGAAAAATCGTCGACAAAGCGTGCTTCGTGTACAACAAAGACATGGATCCGTTTACTTGTTTCTTTGCTCACAACGTGATACTGGTGCATTTGTGTCATTTTCAGGAATGGGGACTATTGACAATCACCAAAACTATCGCGCCTTACACGGCTCGTCTGTCTACGCTGCAGAAGTTAACGCTACAGTGTCTGATGCAAATAGTCAATGTTTCGTACGTCGTAATATATTTTCCTAGGGAAGGCAGGCAATTTATTTACAGACGCGACATGAGTTTTATATTTGTATCATATTTTGATAGTATCATCAAACAAGTGTTGTTGCCAATGCTGGCTTTATTCAAAGTGTTTAATACCGCTCACTGTTTTGCTGAATGCCTGATAAGGAAGCCACAATAAACTATACAAAAAAGCAAAGCAAAGTATCGTGTATTTATTTATATGCCATTAAATTTACACATGATCCCTGTAAAAGCCGAGCCGGGCTCGATTTGTCCCATCATGTTATTTAGCACGGCTTGTCCGGGCCTCAGCGGCGTTGGATTCGCCAAGGTACTCGATAAAACGAGACCGTACGTCGGCGAGCAGTGCAGTCTAAATAGATCTAACAGCGTATCGGCTCCGTCACAAATTAATTCGCGCATCGTATCATCAAAAAATAGTTGTTCCATATCGCGTCGTGACGGTGGTACGTTACGTGTTCCGTCGAGCCACCCTTCGTAATCTTGTATTACGGCTCTGTTCACATTGATGGTGTTTATTTTGCGTGCCAAATAACACATGTGCATGGCGTACTTTAATGCCATCTCTGGAATTTTGCTGCCGTCATTTTCGGCCGCTAGCGCAGCGTCGATATCGCAACGCATCCGTGCACCTAACACGCTGCCTTCTTCTCTGTTTACTCGTACAGTGGCGTACAGACCCCCAAACAGTTCTTGCATGTCATTCAGTTGTGCGCCGCATGCCGCCTCGGTCCTCGGTAGATGTCGATTGGCAATTTGTGCCGCGCTATCTGCTTTACGTGGCATTTCAACGGTGAAGTAATCGCCTGGCACGAGCGGGTGGCGGCCCGTGTTGATAATAGCAAACTCTTTATTGGAACTGCAGTTAACGTGAACGTTTCGTCCACTTACTTCGACTATAGCCAGTCTGTCTTGCGGCGGAGGAATATATTCCAAAGGCTCTCCGTGAACAGACGGAATATACTGATGCACTCCCTGCTCCAGAGTGCCCGGTACGCGCACAAACACCCCGATGGCCGGCACAGCCAGCGAAGGGCGACCCATGGGCGGCACTTTAAATACGCCGTTACGTTTGTACTGCTGAAGCTGCCATCGCGGCCACAGCTTTACATGGAAGCCTATCTCCATCGCGCTGTTGTTGTTGTTACAATGCACGAACGTCCGAACACGGATGCAAAAGCGTTCGTAATGTTGTTTTATTTGGGCCGTCGGGCAAACGGCCGGTGCGTTTTATATCACAGATATAATAAGCTACAACAGCGGGTATCACATGAGTTAAATTAGTCGCATCTAGTAGTGGAAAAAGGCAATGTTGATCCTGTAATTGGTTTCCGATTAAATCTACAGTCCATTCTATCTTACGTACAACGTACGATGTAATTGATTCGTTTATATTCATGATGGGAGGCAAAATATCAAAGCTATTGTACAGTGTTTCCAAGCCAAGGGTATAATAGGGACACGGGGCTGGATTGGCCGGATTGGTTAATATGCTGTCTATAGGAACTATAGCGTAAAGCCGCTGGCGATCACTCGTGCTTACTGATAACCCATTTCGTATTTTATCTTGAACGCTATCACGCCTCATTTGAAAAAGGGTGCTCGCGTCGTTATTTCCGGTGCAAAATTGGCCGACTGTAGGTACAGCTGGTCGGACGTCTTCACTCGCGAACATGCTACGTAGGCAGAAGCTAACAATTGTGATGCAAAGTAACGCTTTGGCGGTGGCACGTAAACAACATCACACTCCAGCGTGCAGCCTTGTGCGGTAAACGTATTGACAGCATAGCAGACAGCCAACGGCAAGAATTCTACGCTTCGTTGTTGGTGCGTGTATCGAATAGGCTTCACGATAATAACATCTTTGTTTCCCACTTCAACGTGCACCGAAGGATGTTTTGTACACCATTTCTTTACAGTTCCGTAGCGCCACTCTGGTATAATCAACACAGGAACGTTCTTGTACAGCACAACATCACCGGCCTCGCCGGAGCGTTTGTCACTATTGTTGACAAAAATCAGTTTGAATCGTTCCTTCAGGTGCTCCAGCAAGACCCGCTTCTGCTTATGCGTGATGTTAAATACCGCTTTAAACACCCATTTTGACGCGTCGGTAGAATTCTGCTGCACACAAGCTTCGTTGTATTTATCTCTGCGTACGTTATCATTGAACAGACGTAACGCGTGAGGCTTGAACGATGGACAAACCGCATCATCGCCGACTATACGTTCGTGCATCAGGTCGAAACACTCCTTGGTGATAACGTTATACTGTAGGCACGTTAAAGAATCCGCCAATCGTACATCGGCTCCTTGTCTAAAGTTATACCACATGTATGCACCGTGCAACCAGTATTTCTTAAAGCTCACAGCATTCCACAGGTATTCCTTACCCGGTGTCAATAATTGACTTACCGATCCTGTCAAGATAAACAAAATTGGCATGTTCGGTAGATTGTTCGTATCTGCCGCGACGACAATCTTCTCCAAGTCGGAAGCCGATAGCATCCCCATTTCATCAATAATTAACACACGTGTGATTAGCAGATGTCCATTTATAGAAGCGATACACGTTTCGCACGTGTTTGTTAATTTTATACAATTGTGTCGCGCGTTGGTAACACGACTGTGTGCCAGTATTTTTTCTTCTTTACGTAGTATCGCTTTCTGTGTCTTGATCGTGTCGTCTATATGCTTGCAATACATATGTTCAAAGTGTCGCTTATCATTATCGGAGCGTACGGTATAGTTGAGCAGCGGCGCTGTGTTTATTTTATACAGAGAGTAAACCGTGCCGGTCAACACGGAATTAGCGCCAACCGATGCACGCGTAGTGCCGGTAAAATGCACTCCTTTGTCCAATTGTAACTCTCGTAACAAATCCCGCAGTAGTCGCAATGTATGTGATTTTCCTGCTCCCGCGTCTCCGCATAATGTTATTATAGTATGCGTCTGCAGGGTATTGTACAATATGTAATCGATCACACCGTAAACCCACTCATGCTGCATTTGTACAGCATACTCTTTAGCCATACTTAGAACAATTGGATATCGCCGTGCACGACGCGTGTTAGAAATTCTTCGTTAGATAACGGCTGTCTTTCTTGGATTAACGGGTTAAGACGCAGAACGCTTGCATCTGCAGCATTTGATACGCTCGGGGAGTCAGATTCGTCTGTTGCAAACAACAGCGCGGCAAGCCACTTGTCTACAGATGAAGCATTGGCTTCTATTATGTTGACGAGGTTCTGTATCACTCCTTTTAAATGAGCAGCCCTCGCTATTAGCTGATCCCGAGTAATGTTTGATTTGGCCGTAATGCGTGCCGTTTCTTCCGTTAAAGATATAAAGGTGGCCAGCACTCGTTCCCCGCGACACTCTACTGTTTTACAACAGATGTAGTCCAAGAGCAACATGCTCGATGGCTTCTTTTTGATGAATTCTTTGTTCAGCCACTCGACCGGAAGGGTCGCAATGCACTGTGTCAGCAGGCCATCAAACGCCTCGTTCGCACGGCCGTAGGCATTTGATACTGCGCTGTCACTAACTGTTTTCGTCTAGGGTCCATCTCCAGATCCAGCAGACAGTCCAACAGAAGGTCCTTGTAGGGTTTTTTGTCGGCGTCGCTGCGTTTAGAAACGACAAAAGATGAAACTGTTTTTGTCAGCATCGTCAAGTCGTCCGTGTGCTTGGTAACGGCGGCATCATGCTGCGTTGTCAAAGAATCGACGCGAGCCTTTAAATCTGTGATTTGTTTTTCTCGATCCGTCAATGCCGCAGTAAGAGCGTCGACTTTTCCGGCCAGTTTATTATTTTCTAATCTTAAATGTTCATTCAACGCGTGTAATAATTGTTGGGATTCTTCCGGATGTTTCTGCATCGCTTCATCAAGCTGTTTGTAACGCCGTAGAAGCGTATCGAGTTCTCCTTCGAGAATTCTAATATCGTCGTGAGCCTGCGCCTGTTGCTGTTTGAACTGTGCGCAGGATTGCTGCACGGTGTCCAGTGTTACACGTTGCTGTTCATAAGCGGTGCATTTTGCCTCGTACGCTTTTCTAACTTGCGTCAATTCTGCCAACAGATCCTGCACTATCAGCTGTGTCTGTGTGCCGATAGCGTGCCTGAACGTCATGGTGTTGACGATTCACTTGCAACGCACCGACGATAAAATATTTCTCGGTTGGCGAACCATTATGATCGGCACTCTGGATCCGCTAAAAGACAGTCTGTCTCGACGGGAGCTCTATCCCGTCGAGTTACAGCTTGATGGCACGTGGCGCATGCGTGTTACAGAAAACCAGATTCCTTCGCATCTAATGTGTATCGTAGTAGACGTTTCGACCGGATCAAATATAGAAATAACCGCCACACACGTTAACAAAGCGAGCAATCGAATCGGCACGTTCATAGAAATAGGTTCGGAGGTCGTCACAATGGCCGTGGATAAGAATGTTCATTACTTGCAACACGTATGGCAGCTATCGAGTTTATTTAATAGCTCATTTTGCACGCTACAGAATCAATTAACACAACACGCGCAGGAATTACAAGTTCATCTTGAAATATTGCAGTGCCCGATATCCGCTACTGCGGTAATGTTTCCTTATTCGATGTTGCCTCTGTCGATCGCTGCCCTAAGTGACGTCGATGTGGGTGACACTTTTATCAATGAATACAGACGAGCCTACGGTACGGCTCGTCATCGTCGCGTTGGACTAATTCACTCGACGGACGAGGTACATGTAACAGATGCGAAGTTGCTCATGGAGCAAAAACCTATATGTGACACGAGAGGACCATTAATACAGTATTGTTCTCAAAATAAAGACTCTTCCGCGGAGGTGTGGTGGGCATTCAAGAACAAGCACACCACGCTATGGACGCTATGGATGGGAGTTCGGGCACAGCGGCACCTGTTGTTGATAGCACTAGCCATGAATCGTCGATCAGAGCAGTAATAGACGAAGTGATAAGTATGAGGACCATCCGAGACGTGTCGGCCGTTATTGACATTTTTACCACGTACAGAGATTATATTTTAAAACACACTCAAGTAGTCACTCAGGTCAAGCACATGATGGGCACCGTGTCTGTCATCCAGAAAGACAATAGAGAAAACATGGCCGTAGTGCAGTCTTTACTATCCGCTAAATCGGACACCTCGAACGCCATACAACAGCTACACGACAGGGTAACGAAACTCGAACAAACTATAGTTTCTACGGTTGCCGATGTTACGGCGATATTTAACCAACTGGGTTCATCGACTTGTACTGCTTTATCGGCGGCATGCTCAATTCATTGGAAACAGTTGATGGAGTCGTTAAAAACATTCAAACTTAACACGAAACCGATAGCATTAGACATTTATATTCCTTCGTTACAAGCATCCGATCCGGCTATTAACGACTGGATAAGCAACGCCAATGCAACATTTGACGCCCCAGATTTTTCTTTGTATGACGCTAAATTACACAACATGATAAATAAAACAAATGCATTGCTTAATAAGTTTAGCGATCTGCAGGACGACTTACAAGACGTATCGTGCGATACAAATAAGACCCAAATATCCACTGTATTGGCCGAGAAGAATAAACTAGTACAAAGTATTCAACAACTCACTGCCAAATATAGGACACAAAAAAATAATTTTCAGGTAACTACGATGGCGCCTCCTGTCTACAAAGGCAATGTCATGATAGGTCCTGTCACGCCTGTGACTATACCCGCATATAGTTTTTCTCTGCCCGCATTATGGGTACCCGAAGAGAATCTGCAACCTTTCCGATGGAGGAATCTCAAGGACAGCCAATGGATTCCTGTCAAACACGATTCTTCGATACAAGATCGGGTGGTGTGCCTGGATAACTATCTTACTGCTTGGCGTACAGCCTGTGATATATATAGCAAAAAGTACGTCGACGAAATAACAACTTATCGTGTTGCAATCCATAATTGGCATACTATCCATTCCGCCGATTGGGCTAAAGTAACACAGCTGTTACATTGTCTGTTGCACACGATGGTAGAGATTTCAGAAAAGGCACTCACGCAAGCACAAATGACCGACATCAATAATAAAATTGCTTTAAGCGTAAAAGAACATGCGAATGTAATAACCAAATTAAGCGACGATCTATCAAAGTTGCAGCAACATTATCTTATGCAGACGAAGCTTGTCCACAAACACGGTGTAACGAATGCCAGTAATAATTTATTTCTCGCCGATACAGACACGGGACATGTATTTTATAAAGCATTGCAAATATATATAAAGGCTTACAAAACACTATCGCAAGACACTACCGACAGTACACAATTTTACTGTAACAAGGATCAAATCGAGAAACAATCGCGTTCGCAATACTGCGACATAAATAAGGCAAAGGAAATCATACAAGATCAAAAAAAGCAATTACAGGACTTGACGGACAAGCTAGCGGAGACAACACTCGACGCGCGTAAAGAAAGAGATTTAGCACAAACGTATTTGAATCAATTGAATACGACCAACGCAAACCTTGTTCAGACGACTGACGCATTACAAAATGTTCAGAAATGCAACAAAGACGCTGAAACGGAGCTCAGGCAACTTGTCAACGGTATAAGCACTAAGTATCACATAGAGTTCACAAAGCACGTGCGTCGATATTTGTCTATAGTTTCTGCAACAATGCCTACGATGACAGTATCATCATACGTGTATAACATTAACGCAAACCGAGCTATGAGCCCAGAAATAGAATGTTATTTAACACATATATTTGTCTTTATAAACGAATGCGTGCAAGCTTTACAAACTAAATACAAAATCGTACAAGATGAATATAACGTATGGCATCAAGCTGTGTTTGTGGATAGTCCTGACCTAGCATCCTCGCTCACGCCTTGGATTACGGCTCTGTACGATTATATGAAGAATGCCACGTCTATCGGTGATGCCGTGAGTAAATTGAATACCGTAGCAGAAACTATCGGTCCGGTTAACGCTACCTCACAAGAGCGACTCATCGTTACGCGCGTATTAAAGACCCTTTACAACCACTGAAAAGGCAACGGTGCGCTGTTTTATTTTTGTACCTCAGTCGTGTACGCGTTGAATATACATCTTTCAAAGACAGATACGGTTTCGAACGTTGTAGCTATGAAAGAACAAACATCATCGCAGGCCGCTCCCGCCGCGAAAGTACAGTCTATCGACGAACTAACACGAATCCAGGTACGACGCGCGCTCACTCAAGCAACCGTGCGTCAGCAAGGTCCGAATGGTAAACGCGTTCTTGATAAAGCTGACACATATATCGACGACAGTGATTCTGACGATGACGCACATACATACAGATCTAGATCAACTTTGGTTCGTCATCAGATCGCACATGATGCTAATATCGGCGTGGCACCAGAAGAAGCGCCTCAGACTAGAAACGTAGTCAAAGAATCCGAGGATGTAGAATCTGCTTGTGTTCCTCTGAAACAAACCAGAAAGCGGTGTCTCAGCGTGGACAAGGCACCGTCGTCTACATGTAAGCAAAGTGCGCAAAACAAAAAATCGCTCGTACACGTTACTCGGCAATGCTTAGAGCACATATTCGAGGCCTCTAATATATACGGTACAATTGTCTCGCTGCTGACGGGTAATCAGGATAATATATTTTATACTTGTTGGTATACGAAACAGCAGCCCCTCTATCGATCTAGCAAATATCAATGGGCCGTGTTAGCACTGTACAAAATGATGGTATACGACATCTATAATTTTGCGCAGGATCTTAATCTACTCGATTATACCATACATCATGGGGATACCGATATCCATGTAGGCGCAGTCTCGGTAGAAGCATTAGCGAGCTTTGTGATAAAGCCGGAACATTTGGACGACGCGCGCATGCCGCACGAGTCGTGTCAAAGCTTACAAGTCATCATTTATTTTATCAATCGTCTATCCTTACTAGCCAACTGTGCTTTTGCACCCTGTTTCGGACCCCTATCCATCGAGACAGTGATCTTGCAACAATTACATAATACTACTGTGTCGTTTAACAGACCTGGTGGTGGAACACGAGGGATGTCAAATTCACAAGACTGATATTTTTCATCACGTCGATGGAATGCGTGTGTCTGTCCGCGACCGAATGTATTTACATTGGACCCAACCCTGCGCTGCATACGCTAAATGCATACTGTACCGTAGCGTCTGCGCTATGCGGATTAAGAAGTGAAAATATACGCAAAACGATATATGTAATCCAAAATAGTCTACAGCTGTATCTCGTCGCTATATATTTGTCACTTCATCCGCAAGACGTAGATATTACTTCTGCCTTAGAGATGTTTAAAAATGTACTTTCAGATACAAACACTCATAAATATTTTATCTACAATCTGTATACCCGACTAGCGTTAGCAGAAAATTTGGGAGATTCTCTCTACACAGATAAAGTTTGTAAACCGTGCCATAAACCTGTGTGTATAAAATATAAGCACAAACACACCAGTATGATGTTCGAATCATCTTTATTGAAACACAAAAATCGTGCACATCCGTCACTCTTATTAAATTCTTCCTTCACCGGCTACATCGTTACTTAAACCATATTTTTACCAACGCTTGATGTTTTGCGATATCGGCTATGTGGCACAGCAACTCCGTCTTCGAACGTATCGGTTGTTTAGCGACATATTTTAAAGTTCCTATATGTCTTTGAATGTACATTCGTACCGGAAAAGTCATTGGTATATCTAGCAACTGTATCAAATATACTGGTGTCAATGCTGTTTTATACAAAGGCGTGTGATACACAATGCTGTATTTCTGAGCGTGGTGGTAATGTCTTTTCTTGATATAGAAAATTGGTCTCGCGTCGTGCCGCGATATCCAGGCCCATTTCAGAATAGCTAAATCACCGATATTGCAAATAGCATATACAACGTCTTCATCGGCCTCATACAGGACATCCGGAGAGTTTTCGGGTCGCCCCTTATTAGATCGCTGTTTTTGTCTCGCCGATCGACGTGTCTCGGGAAATCGATCTTCTTCTTCATCTTTCTCAATGTTTTCATCTGGTGTATTTCTACGATCATCATCATCACCACAAGCTACTAACGTGCTCCAATCTGCTTCCTCCTGAGAAGATTTGGAGACATCGTCGTCTATAAACGAGGCCTCGTAGACAGATTCATCGGTCATATCAACGCTGCCAAGACGTTCAGAATCCATTATGTCACTTGCGTTCAATGTGCACCAAGTACAGTGCGATCGATGTTACCTCTGTTTTTACAACGCAGCCGAGTGGTTAATGCACCTACAACTCGTGCACCGGATAGCCTTACATGGAATCTATCTGCTGCATTGTCCCAAATGTCATGAAGCTATACAAGCCATAAACACACGAGACACAGCTATAAGCATTCAACCTTTTATTAATCACGTTTACAACATCTCACAGGACTGTACCGCCCATATGTTAAAAGACAAACATATTTATCACAAACTCATCTATTATAAATTAGAGTGATCGGGAGACACTTGTAGATATGCAAAATAATCATCGTCGTCGTCGTCTTCTTCTTCTTTCTCGTCCTGTTTATCGGCGCTCGTAGCCGTGCACAGCGCCTCGCCGACCTCATCAGCTGCGCTCGTCGTCTTTTGTCTCTTGATAGCAGGCTGTTGCTGCTGCTGTTCATCACCGGCAGATGCGCGCTTAGTGACGCGCTTGGTCTTTTTGTAAAACAAAATGTCCTTGAGAGAATTAAAGCTTCTTATAACATCCAGAGTTGTTTTTAATTTATCTTCAGCCGCATTATTGAATATATGGTAGGGAACTGTTGCTGTGAGTGAGAGGAGGTGTACGGAGCCTGGAGACAGGCTCCTGGGATTGCTGCTGCGGTTTTCACGCCGCTGACGATGCCCTCTCCTGCCCTGGACGATCGGGCAGGCATCGCTGTGGTTACCTGCTGCTGAGGTCCTGAGCTGTGCCTTTAAAATCTGTGCCGTGGCCCTGCTGCTCCGGAACTGTTGCTGTGAGTGTGAGGAGGTGTACGGAGCCTGGAGACAGGCTCCTGGGATTGCTGCTGCGGTTTTCACGCCGCTGACGACGCCCTCTCCTGCCCTGGACGATCGGGCAGGCATCGCTGTGGTTACCTGCTGCTGAGGTCCTGAGCTGTGCCTTTAAAATCTGTGCCGTGGCCCTGCTGCTCCGGAACTGTTGCTGTGAGTGAGAGGAGGTGTACGGAGCCTGGAGACAGGCTCCTGGGATTGCTGCTGCGGTTTTCACGCCGCTGACGACGCCCTCTCCTGCCCTGGACGATCGGGCAGGCATCGCTGTGGTTACCTGCTGCTGAGGTCCTGAGCTGTGCCTTTAAAATCTGTGCCGTGGCCCTGCTGCTCCGGAACTGTTGCTGTGAGTGAGAGGAGGTGTACGGAGCCTGGAGACAGGCTCCTGGGATTGCTGCTGCGGTTTTCACGCCGCTGACGACGCCCTCTCCTGCCCTGGACGATCTGTTCAGCGCCGTTTGATTGGCTGTGCTTTGGTGACTTTTACCTATAAATTAGTAGGTGTCCTGTGCGACCGCGGAGCGTGACCGCGGGCGTGATCCGAAGGGGCATGTCTAAAGGGGCAGGTTCTGCCCCTTTCACGCCCCTTTGGCGTCACGTGGCGCTTCGTGGCCTCGTACAGTAATTGTTTCCTCATTTGTGTTACTTTAATTTGCTTTTCTTATTTGTATTTGTTGGTACTCAGTTTGCGGTGAGTTACCGCTTTGCTACATGGGGAAGAGGAAGGCAAAAACGGAGAACAAGGTGCCAGTAGATGGAGTTAGTGGGGCGAAAGGAGGGAAGATTGTAGGCCCCTTGGATAAACACCTTGTTCCCCGTCCGTTGGCGCAATCCTCTCCGGAGGGAGTCTCCCTAAGTTCAGGGGGTCGGACTCCTCCTCCCTGTCCTATGCCCCTTTCTCCTGACGTTTCGTTACAGGAGTCTTCAGCTATGGTGAGTCATGTTAATCCATCTTTGATTTTGCCTACTCCTGTGTTTGAGTCAAGCTCTGTTTCAGAGCTTCCTGTTCTTTCTCCCGATGCTGAAGTCACCTTAAAAGACCTATGGGGAGCGCTTCAATGTATAGATAGTAAGTTAACTAGTAATGCTAAGTTGCTGTGTACTTTTTCTCAGGAAACTGTTGCTTCATTGCGGCAGTTGGATGAAAAAGTTATTTCAGTAGATAAAGTAGTCTCCAAATTGAAGGATCAAGTTGCTCCTCTTACTGTTGCTAATCTTGCCAGTATAAAAGATTCCATGATGGTACACTCTAAGTTAGAGGCCCTTGAAAATTCTGTACATGCTCATAATTTACGTTTTTTGAACTTTCCATGTACCTCTCTGTTAGCACCTCAGATTTTATTGGATAAATACTTGAAGGAGGTCCTCTCTATTACTGAATTAGTGGATGTGTCTTCTCTCTATTACCTTCCCCTATGGTCTAAAAAAGTGTGCTCTCCTGAAGGAGGTAATGATTTGCCTGAGCCTTCTATAACTAATCTGACCGCTTTTCTTGAAGACTCTCTTGATATAATACATTCTCGTTCTACGCTATTGGTGACTTTTCATTCTTTGGATTTGAAAGTACGAATTCTTAAAGCCTTCTTTAAATGTAAGGCTGTAAAATTCTGTGGCCATACTGTTAACATTTTTCCTGACGTGGCACATAGCACCCAACTCAGGCGGAGGCTTTTTTTAGCCTTAAAGCCTCAAGTTCTGAGTTTGGGAGCTACGTTCTACTTACGTTTTCCTTGCCGATGTGTTATTAATTTTGAGGGTGCATCTTATGTGTTCACTGATTGCTCTCATTTAGAACGTTTTATATCTGATCGTCAGGTTGTATCTGGGGCAATTCAGGGTGAGTGATTTTGTTATACACCTTGTAGATGGGTGAGATGTTTGCTCTGCTTTCTGAAATGTATGTATATGCATTTGTTTCATAATTTCTGGTATATGATCACAGTCAGTTCCCGTAATGTGGTCTTTATCATGTTTTCTTTTCCTTTGTGGTAGATGTTTTGTGATATTCCTTTGATTTTCCTTGTGTTTTTCCGATTTTTGTAATTTTGGAAATTTCATAAATAAAGATATTAAAAAAAAAAAGAATATATGGTAAAAAAAATCATCACAGTTTTTAACCTTACAAGACATCAAACCCGTAACAGAGAGCCACTCTTCGTGTGTAAACGTCGCCGTGTCCATTGTTAGCCAACGGCGCAGCAGCGGTACATTGGACGTAAAGGTCATAGGCACGATAGACGATAAAAATCTTAGCGCCGACAACTGCACAATAGTGTATTTGTCGATGCACACATTGTGAACGTCCAAAGTTTTCATCATAGTTTTAATGGTCGAAGCCATCAGCGAAGGAATAATGGGCTTGATGCTGTCTGGAAGGTTAAACGTAACATCCGGACGTGCCTGCACGAGCCATCTTATCAACGGCACAGTATAGATAGGTTTACTTTCGCGGAACAAATGCAGTATAAGCTTAAAATCAAATGTCTGCGTTGTAACATAATGTTTTACATTGTACGCGGTGCTTGAATCGTACACAGGCACCTGTTTAAAACCTAACATGGCCAACAGTTCAAGACACGCGTCAACGTTAGGTGTAGCGTAACACGGCAACATCGCTTTGGCCGTGGGGTTGTCCTGAACATCGCTACAGAATACAGCGAGGCCGGATTTCGATGCATCTGGTATACACTTTGTCAATCCGATGAGCAACGTACATGAATTTTCAAAAATTTCATACACCGCGCTGCATCTAAGACCAATCTCTCGATAGTACAGCTTTCTGAACTTTTGTCTCAATTTATGAATAAAGTGTATTTTAATCAGCGGTATCACTTGACAGCAGTACAGGCATGCGGCACAGCGAATCACGTCTTCTGAAAACCATTGCGGAGGTAAAGCGTCCGTCAGTACGGCGACCATACGCAGTATCAACGCTTCTGCCAGCATCGTTGGGTCGTCGATATCATCCAGCATAACATGATTCCTATTATTCCACAGTTCTTTTTTAAACGCGGCAGCCTTCGCATTTTGTTTTTTCCGGTTACGGATCTGTTCTTCCGTCATGGTAGCGATTCGGTCAATTTACAGTATGTCCAATGTTGTACTTGGTACCAGGCGCAGAGGTGACTCAGTGCCGTGTGCTCTATCGAAGAGACGTCAAAGACGTGTAAGCAGTAACAATTAAACACCCAGTCGTCCGTCTCCGTGTTTAAAAGAACCAGCGATACGATCTCTTTTAAATCATCCGACACCTGTTGTAGTTTTATTAAAGCCACACCTACCATCAATCTAAGCTGCGCAAGAAGTGGTTTTACCGTTGATGGTATGGGAATGAGCGGTAACGTTGTCGTTGAATCGCATCCCGCACTTGTTGTATTCGAGGCTGCTGCAGGCGCTACAACATACTCATCGGTGTATGCTTCGTTGCTGAGTAGTTGCGATATGTCTTGTGAGTCATGTAGCGCGTATGGTCCATCTCTGTATATACAGATCGTTTCTAAACTCCACGGCAATCTTTTGATAATAGCTAGATCGTACATTTTGCGAATAATTCTGAGTACGGTCGTATCTGACGTCTGTAACAGAAATCTAACGCATCGCATTCCGGCGAACATACACAGCATCAACGCGCTCGCAATACCCTGCGTACCGTCGCCTCTGATGCCACCGTTAGGTATTTGTAAAGTCAAACCACGCTTCACCGATACCTGCCTTACGCCGAGCAATGTGTCTGCATTTCTGTTAAATGTAAACGTTGCCTGAGAATTCAAATAGCGCATATTATGCACCGCGTCGCGTATAAACATAAGACGCAGCTGATGATAGATAAACACGATGTGGTTTCGGTATACTGTTTCGCAGATGACGGGAACATATCTGCTAATGTTGGCAGTTAACGGTGCACATGCGTTGAGATAGCTTTGCGTGCCTGTCATCTGGTAGACAGGTGTTTTGCGCATAACGCACTTTACGTTGTACATATCGCATAACTTTGTAAAGGAATAATGACCAGGCGGGTATCTCGGCAATTCTCCAAAAAGATGTCGTGCTAATTGAGATGACGATGATTCTGATAGCTTATTAGCTTCGGTACGAATAAACATTTCCGTGTCATTACATTCTGTGATAGGATTAAAAATAGTTTCGTACCATGCTCTGTCGTTATAACTTATATGTGTTTGTATTTCGCTATCTTCTGACATCCTTAATAATGTATACATAAATGGGATATGATATAAGTTGATCACAAATGGCGCTACCAGCGATATAGGTTTAGTGTTTAGATTAATCAGCGCGATAACGTGTTCTGCATCGTTTAAAATAATATAGCTATATTTTGAATCTGTGGGCGAGTGGCGCGTCATATAATATTGTCCTTCCGTTGGTGGCGCATAGGGCAAAAATCTAATATTGGGCGAATCTTTTAGATGCAGGTTTAACAGTTTATCTGTATAATAAACATTTATTGCATTGGCATTTTCGGTGGCATAATTATCCGTGGCCGCGGTTTCATCCAATATAATGATATCTATCCACCTCGGTCTCAAGCCAAAATACCGAGCCAGGGCCTGCAAGTGATTTGCCATATTATGTGCTAGATGTCGATCGTCGCACACCACGATGTACTCTCTCGTTTCTTTATACGTGGACAACAGTATCTCGAACGTTTGAAACAGCGTTTTGCAAAACACATAGCGAGATCGTACAACGGGCTCTTTTGTACTATGCAAACACGAATGGCGAAGATGATCTGCCACACGCTCGATGTGTGCCGCTTTATGCGGTAAAGGAAACAAAAATAAAAGTTTGTACGGGTCGCGAGAATGACCGGGCAATGTATACAAATCGATTAAAGATGATACACGCCAGGTTAGAAATCCATAGCGATAAACACGGTTATGGTTGAACATAGTAAAATATTCTGGATACACGTTGTTGTAATTATGGAGAGCCAGCAGGGACGCCACATCGCGCTCGTCGACCGTACTCCATCTGTCTTTATCGAACACAAAAAATAAACGATCTCTGTTATCGCAACCTCGCGGCATAACGATATTTTGCTTCTCTTCATCCGCTTCGCATATAATACCGTATCGAGGATGATCAACTTCGAGCGTAGTAGCGTCCGGCACAGCCAACCAATCAGCGCCCTGAAATGACGATTGTATCGCCACGTGTGTCGTGCTTTCTTCGTGCGTCGTGGGCAATACAACCGGTCTGGAAAAATAGTAGAACAGCGGCCGCCACGATTCTCGCTCGATAACGACGGGACATCCCGATGGTGCGACGTACACCACAGGATCCTTATCTGCACGTTGTGCTCCTTCGTATACACGTTCCGGCGATATACACCCGGTGACATGCCACGCATCGTCCGTGGCGCACTCTTTCTCTACTGTGATCATCCCAAATAGGCGGCCGACTTTCCGAACGATCGTTTCATCGTCGTCCAAGCGCTTTATGTTAAGCGCAATGTTAATACAACGCGTAAACATATGCATTTGATGACTATCAATGTCATCCGCAAAAACGTTCCAGCAGCACGCGTTGGCCTTTCTGAGAAGTAGCACGGTGCCGTCGTTAGGTCGATATATCGTCGTAGTACAATATAAATATAAATATAAATTATCGTGTTTGCTATGGGTGTTTAGCGTACATAACTGCCATCGTCTTGTCCCTATGTAAGAGCTTGCCGATAAAGAATTGGGATCGTTGTTTTCGACGGTAGTATAGTAGCGATTGAGCAGTTCGTGCCATTGCGACAATTGTCTAAATTGAAGAGTTTTATACGGTGAGATTTTTGATACCCAGACGGATAGCAGCAATCGACGCAAAGAAACATAGACGAAGTTGACGGCTGACGGAGGAGCAAGACTGTACCGCCGTATCAACGCAGCTAGCTCGTCTGTCGACCACGATGCGGCGGCGTTGCTTACTTTACTCGGATCTACGTACGGTTTATGCGGCGGCACCTTGTGGTTGCTCAACAGGTCGTCTAATGACTCGAGATCCTGCATACTCTGTACGCCGAAAGAGCTTATTTGGTCTCTGACGTGCATGTCCAGAGAGGGCAGAATTTCTTCCAATGCCATCTGCACAAGTTTTTTGTCAAAGCCGCTCACTCGGGTGTTTTGAAGAACCGCTAATGCCTGTGTGCCAAACGATGAAAGCAACGTCACAGACTTTTCACGAGCGGAATCGGAACGTCCCGACGATGGCAAAGTCCGACGATACTTTTGAAAACAGTACTGGTCCACGCAAGCGGGACTCTTAGGTTCCCGCGATCGTAGATGAGACATATGCCCCGTTTCAAAGACCGCTTTTCCGTTCGTTATTTCATGCGAACAACATAGAAGAAATACCCGTTTAGCCGATAGAGAAGCGCTTCGATTAAATCCCATCTTTAATCGATGCCTAGCAACGTTCTCCATCGCTTGTGTGGATGCGGTAATGTGTAATACACGTGCCATCTGTAGAGATGATAAAGCTACCGGTTGCGCTTTCGGCAGCACAATAGATGCCTGGTTGAAGATGCGTGGCAGAACAGTCCATATAGGGTCGTGAATGAGCGAATCGTTGGTCCAGGGAAATAGATAAATACGATCGGGACACGGTTGATTCGAAATAATCGTCACGCGTGAAACACGAGCGTGTATGTTTTTCACGATAGCAAAAGCAGAATAAACCGACATTACAGTCGGTGCAACCGCAATTAACTGCCGTACGCTACTACTGTGAAAACGCTGAATCAAAATATCCAAAAAAGAAAACGTCGTAAACGCTAACGTAGGATGCATGTATATATTCTCCGGATACCAAAACATATTAGCATCGCGGCAGTATACAGGTCTGTTTTTTGCAGTGGGATAGCACGTGATACAGTTACGAACGCGGTACACGTTATCGATATCCATCTCTACGAATGCGATATTTTTACATCGGTCTCGCTGTTTGTGCCTTCCTGTTAACACGGGAGAGCCATAAGCAGAAAAGGCGTCCATGTGGGCATCGTCAAGATATCTCAGCACTATACCCGGACAAGCGTTGAGAGACGCTATGCACATTTCTGTTAAGGGCCAATCCACGTTGCACGTTTGAGTGCGGCTGCGTCGCGGAGGCAGAGGTATATACGTTATGGAGGCATTGTCATTGAATTGTATAATGGAGGATGGCGTCGTCTTATTATCAGATATGATATTTATGAAAAGCGGTCCCGGGGGCATCAGTCCACGCAGGGTTTGAATCACAAGATTTTTTAGCTGTCGATTAGTAACGTGCACGTGAACAAGAATGCCTCTCTGAGGCCACTGTCTGAATAGGAATAAGACGCCTACGGCGTGTGCGCACTGGAGAAGATTTTGAGTTGTGTTTATAAAAATATCTACCGTTTCTCCTTGCGTTACACGATACACCGAGGCAGTATCGACGTATTGAGAGTTATGCGCGTCGATGCGTGTAGAGGATTGCTCTCGTATGTGAATTGGAAAATAATCAATAACGGCCATTAGCGCATCGACAATGTCCGTGTCTACGACATAGATGTTGTTAACCGTTGCACGATCGATTAACGTCGGTGTCTGCGTCGCATAATCTATATATGTTACGGAGATATACGCAGCATCGTTTGTCCTGCGAACGATAAACCGCCCTACCAAAGGATTCGATAATATTTGTCCGTCGTTCATATTGTTTGCATCAACCACGCGAGAACGACAATACTTACTGATGTGTTTTGGACAGACTAATAAAGTGTTTAGGCATCATGGACGATGACTCTCTACTGAGAACGAGCCTTACACGTATGCGAAATTTGGACAAGCAATGCGCGTCTAGTTTGAACGATATGAACAATATATTAAGATTAGTTCAATTAAACGATGCTACGGACACATCATCGATTGTTCCTACTACGGACATAACCGTCACACAATCTGATAATACGAAGAGCGTTATTGAAGATTTAATTCATGAACGTAAATGGTCTGATATACAAGATTTACAGACGTGGCCGATGTGCTATTGCGTTTTACCCTCCCTCGATGATTTTTCCTACCTGGACAATATATTTAAAGCTGAAGACACGCATCAGATACGTGTTTGTAAAAAAGCCCTCAATCCTCATTATACGTCGCGACTGCTAATATCAGCGATATGCGCCTGCGTTGGTCTCAAGACCATACCGCCGGTCATGCACGAGTTTATTCAACGCTTTCAAGGATGCCGCGTGACGCCTCACGTGCATACTCTCTTACAAGATTTATATCGCGGTGATTATACAAGCGTTATCAAAAGACTGAGAGACTGCGAATGCTTCTTTTACAAGCCTACCGTGACTCACCTATTGGAGTACCTGGTGCATCTCCGATCGGCAAAATTTCTATCCCAGAAACTGATCTACCTGTTCATTAAAGGCCTCGTTCCTGATCTAAATGTGCATTACATATTACATGACTATAATAATAACGTGTTGCCTTCCACGGTACTCGATTTGGTCAAGACACTCTTTGCTATCTCCGAGTCACTGTCAGAATGGCACAAGCAAAACAAGGGCGATGTCGACAACTTTACTAACACCGCGCATTATGATCATGATTTTCATACCAAATTATTAAACGATCAATTGACCGACGCTGAGATCGACAATACCGATTTTCAGTTAGCATGGTACGCTTATATGACCTCATCAGCCTCAGCACAGCCAGCAGACACGCATGACATAACTATGAAATATATATCGTACAATATTTTAAGCGGCCGAGGTTGTTTTTATGGTCGTCGGTGGATAGCCGCATTGATGTCCAAGGAATATCCCGTTGAACAATTGGCAGGACAGTGGCATATTGAAACTGCTTCGGGAACTGTATCGCTGCATACTCTGCAGCAACCGGCCGCGTCTTTGTCTTCGAGCAGAACGAACCCAACGGTGGCAAATACTTTGCAAATGTTGTACGTTTGGAGCCAACTATTGCTTGTCTATGACAAATATAAACGTCACGACCACGGATTACTGTGCCACACGTATAGAACTATAATCAATTACAACATGCGCACGAAACTTGTACTGCCGTTAGATTATATCACATCCGCATTACATAAATATATTCATTATGCGATGGATACATTGCCGTGCATAATCAAGTATATATCACAGTTACACACCACGGCCAAATTTTCTTTTAAAGAGTTTGACATTGAACGGCTACAAAGCCTGTTTCCTCCGTCCGCAGATTACAAGCACGATGTAGTCCACGAACCCACAGATGATCTATCGTTTCTTATGGATTGTCTCGAAATTCGTTATAGAATAGAATACGAATACGATGTATGGTCGGACACGATCATCAAGTCGCCTTATCATTTTCATTTAACAGAAGTAATAAAAATGTGCTATCCCTACGAAATGCCTGTCTTACCGCAAACTTCAGCTAGTATAGAGTGCGTCGAAGATCTTTTTATAATTTTATTTAGAATCGATATTACACAAGCTGTACATAAACATACGCTAGAGAGCCGCTTGAACTGCTCTTTGGCAGACCGTGGAGACTTGCTCCACATAACCGCCTGTTTCTGTAAGGTCACTATACATGTTATAGATGCAGTTGCCAAAGACGTGGAAACCTATGGTTTGAATGATCCGCGATACCCTATGATATTTTTAACCAAACACGCGCGGCGCTACTATATACATGTAAGAGACGACAAACGACTGGATAACTCGGAGTATATCCCGTTTGACGACGGGTCAGAATTTGCCTCGCACCCCCCCTCATCATACACGGGACAAATCTACGATGATGCAAAGCAAGATATTTTCAGCCACATGTTACTTTCCACTGCGTGCAAAACCTTCGATACGCACAAACATTTGCTAGCGTTATATACCTATCATCCCAAAGTACAGTCGGAGCCAGCCTACGACTATCAGTTGAAGTTATCTAAAGTCACTGAAATGCGTCAAGATACGCTGCTACTAGAAGATTGGCAGGCTCCCGGTGCGCGGGCCCTAGATAAGGACCGTATCAAGATAGTAAATTTCTCTATCTTATTTTCACATAAAGCGGCTAAGCGCGATATATATAAATATTTACAATTACAGATAAAACAATCGATATATTCTGACAAAAAGTACTGGCGGCAGGTTGATGACAATTTTTTAACCTTTGACTCCATGTCGCAGACACCAAGCACACCCGATGTCGCCGCTTCGTTGGCACAATCCGGACAACCCGTATCCATTACTAAGGAAGAAAAGACGGATGACGACGAAGTCGACGCTGCCGCCGCCGCCGCCGCCGCTTCCACCAGTTTTATACAATGGGGCTCATACCTACACCCGCAAGAGAATTCAACGTTCCTGACAAAACATCAATCGCCGTTCAGTACTGCTGTGCATAAACATCGGGATGATATATCGTCGCATAGAAATACCAAACAGGATTACGACGATCAACTGTGCACTTCCGCAGATATGTTTGATGATGCGCCGCTAATGTCTAGCGTATTAAAAAATAAAGGTAAAACAATCCTAAACGCCTCCGCTTCGAGTCCCACCACAACAACGTGCGTTACATCCGTACGACGGACCGTGCCAACCACAAAACAGAGCCCAGACGAGTATATCCTACCTGCAGCAGATAATCAAAAAATTACCAGCACCGTCAGAACGCAGGTTATGCCATATCATAGAACAGAAGGACGCGACTCGTCCTTTTCAGTGCCACGTGCCAACACAGACATCGTCAGAGAGCAGCGTGATTTTGTAAGCGGTTACGTCAACGACAGATCGAGTGAGCGTACAGCCCAGCGAGAAACACCCGACGACCGTGCTACTGAACCAGATGCGCGCACCAATCTTATCGATGAGTGCTTTACATTCCGTGATGAAGATGACGCCGACACGGATGTTGTTGCCTCAGGTGACATCACCACGGATCGAGAACGTTTTACTTTGAACGCAGACGGGCATAATCCATTCGACCGATCTCCGTCCATGTGGTGTACTAATGTGCACGACACAACGACTCGTTCAAAACAGTCTTTATCAGCGGTAGACACATTAGAATCGGATTTGTGCGGCTCAAACAGCGACACGTTCGAATGGTGCATTCCGCCTGCGGTCTCTATAGAAGGTATTAGTAGTTCTCTATCGGAGCCGTGTGCACGATGTAGCGAATTTCAGAATATTATTTTGCAATATCAAGCAGAATTGCAAAGATCTCGGCAGCTATTGGCTGAGTCGGATATAGCAGATGCATCGGATGGGCTATCGAGCGCTTTAGATAGCGATCATTATTACGCAGCAATACAGCGCGAATATACAGACTTATGGGAGCTAGTTAACAAAGCCTTGCCTGATCTGAAAAACCTATCTTCTACCAGTCGTGCGCTGTCGAATCTTGCTCACTATAAACCACGTTCAGCGTCGATTTACAGTATGCTCTTGGAGCACGACTATCGACGCATCGACATGGCAGAGGAGAATCTAAATTTACGAAAACAAGTACAAACTTTGACCGACGATATAAAACAATTAAAAGCGTCGCTGGCCTTATCTGCTGCAGCAGCCACCGATGTCCCCAACCTTACCATTGAAGATATAAATGCAAAAACTGTAGTTGATGCTTATCGCCATAACCCCACAATCGCGATAACCAAATTGCTCACCGTCATTCATAATTTGTCTGTCACGAACAAGACACAGTGGATAACAATGCAATCACGAATGTTAGACGTTGATAAGGTACAAAGAGAATTTATTACGGATCCAACACAAGACTATTATGTTTCTTCTGCGAGTGTAGTGCACATGCTTCGTGCTTTATTGGATCAACACGTGCCAAAACACAGCAAACAGTTCATGGATATGTTAAATTTGCTCTCTAAAAACATGGAAACAGAAACGGGTTTGCTGCGCCGTGTTCAAGTAGAATTGGCTGCAGAAAGAATGCGTGTACAAGAACAAGCCGCCAAAATAGTCAATTATGACTCCGACGTACAACATTTAGATAAATATAAACATATCATCGGTATAATATTATCTTTGCAACAGAGTTTCTGCAAACACGACAGAGCTCAACTACAGTCAGTGTTTGTTAGGAACAGGATGACTAAATTCTAAATACAGCTGGTTAATCATCACTATGTTTGGTTTTCGGACCATGTTAAGAAAATATCTGCGCCGTGTTGTCGTGTCCATCATCGGTAACATTCGTGCCAGTTGATCTTCCGTGGTATCAATCAGCAAATTACATACAGGCGGCGGTGATACAGCGTAACAAATCTCGTGCGGGGTCCGAAAAGGATGAGGCATGATAGACGGCGTTGCCGTCGTCCGTTGTCCGGCTGCTGATGTACCAGGCGCCTCCTTCTGCGTGTATAAACCGTGCTGTGTCGGCGTCGGGTGCATCGGCGCGTTTCCAGTCTGTTTGTCCATTGTTATTCACGATGAAGCACGCATAGATATTGACGATGCTCCACAACAGACGAATTAAAGATGTCAAGACAGAGTCTCCTCCTGTTTGAATAGCTATATCTCGATACTGTACTCCGCATAATCTTTGCAACGGATATTGTTTTAACCATCGTCTGAAACGTACTATGGCTACGGAGGAAAAGCCGGAGGCAAACAGTGCGTCCACAAAATTAAAACGCGGATTGACGATTGCACGATGTTTTTCATAAACAAAATGCGGCGGTAAAAAAAAAGTATAGAATACATTAACAAGCTTATTGTGAGTATGTGCCAAGTCCGCCGTGGCCAGCTTTTCACAGCACCGAAGCACGTCCTGATCCGTCACAGACGGCACACGCGTTTGTTCGGACAGACGCGTAAGCAGTCGTACGCGTGTGTCGTGGTAATAGAGAAGCAGGTGAAGCTGGAAAAAAGGATTTAAATGAACATAGCGCGGGGTCTTGAAACTCGCCTTTATTTCTTCCGTATCAGCGATGATAGATCTTAATTCGTACAGCCGGCGGATGGCTTTCAGTTTATTGGTTTTCATTTTTATGTTTGCCAGTACGATCTGAAGTGAAGTCTGCTCTGCGCCTGTTACAGAAGTCGTGTCGCTGAGATGCAATGCTGAATCGTGGTAGCGCTGATCCTCTGTTACCCGTCTATCGATGTGCATCCAGTTGGCCGTTTGCTGCCACCAATAAAGCGTTGTGTCCAGGCCCAGAGATACAGTTTCTACACCTCTGTCCCTCTGCTCGTGCGATGCTAATATATGTTCGTAACGAAACGAGGGTATTGCAATTTCGGTGGCAAACCCGCAATAATGAACACACCGGACTCGTCGCAAGGCATCTTTGAATGTGGCTATTTCTTTATAGGCATCATCGTTAGCCAAGCATTGGAAGCAAACCGTCAAGTCGTCACAGTGATCAGGCACGAGCGGAAACCTCAAAACATAGTACCAAAACCGTTTCAAACTCTGCAGGCCTTTCTCCGTATCTTTTATGTTCGTGTTATAACAAAGCATGAGACCGGACATTTTAGTATCGTAATCTAATAAACCGAAGATGTTGTATCGCAGGGTTTGCTGTTCCAGCTCTTCCAAGGGCGACGACAAGGCCCGTTTTAACATTATGCAGTATAGCAGTAGCGCGTTTGTCAATATATCTTCGTTTATCGCAGGATATATGCAATCTTCTATTGTTGGCGTCTCGAGCGCCGTAAAATTCTGCTCCCAAGCGGCGCGCCAGCGTATTTGCAACATTTCTGTTAAAAGAGTTTTTAACGCGTCGCAGAAAACGTTTGTGCGCCCTGGTTCCATGTCAGCAGAAGCTTGTTATCTCCGGTTGTTTTTACAAAACATTTCACGTAAAGAAGGTCAGAATTTATGACAACAAAGTACGGTACGGCTTTAGTGTGCAGTTTGTTATGCAAAAAACAAAAGATGTTGTGTTTGTTGTTCAACGGCCGCATGATGCGACCGACCTGGACAAAGAGCGCCGGTTGAATTTTAAACGTTTTGCCTAATCTGGCCTTTAGTAACTCGTAATCTGCATCGTCGTCACCCCTAACAGCGATGGCGCCGTTGCCCTTTGCCATCGTAGTACTCTGCGGATGTTTCGGTACATCTATCGACGGCACATGCGCTCGTTCTTCTACGATACACCAGCTACTCAACGCCGCCGTAGGTAATGCAGCATCGAACATCAGTCTGTGCCATTTGGTATCCATCTGTACATTTATTTGCGCTCGTGTACCCGACAAAGTGCCGACAAAATCAAATCTTCCTCCCTTTGATTTGTCGCACAATGGCAGTCTCAGGCTTTTATTATTCACGTACGGTGCGATATCTACGCCGCAGTTCAGTGAATGTTGTTTCATGGCATCGGCGGCACGATATAAACACGCTTCTATCGAACATGTTTCAGAAACGACAGCATTGTACTCGTGTCGTCCGTCCATGGTAGAGATAACTACCGGCCCGTGTTGTTGCTTAGAAATCTCTTTGCCGTCGCACAGGAACCAATTTCGCGTGCTTACGTCGGATGCATACGTAGCTGTATCATTGACACGCAGCACGTGCTGCGTTAAAGGGGTAAACCCCTGTAAGTGATAAATCTTAAAAATCCTTTCGGTGATACGTTGAATCAGCATTTTTACGTCCTGTACGTACATCCTACACAGTTGAATAGGCATTGTCCACGAGATACGCAACGACAGTTTACACGCATCGGATCTTCTGTACAGCACGAAATGACCCACGTTGGTCGAATAAGGCAGTTGTAGCGTGAGCACCACTACCGCATAAAAAAACTTCAGTAATTTGTTCAACCATTCGACTGTCGGTGCTGCAACGCGTGGGTCAATTTTTAAGTCGATATCAAAATTGAGTCGCGTGATGTATCTTCCGGGTACAAAGATCTCATGCCAGCAGCATAAACGTCCTTGAGCCGTACGGCGTGTCCATTCGTTCGCCAAGGATTGCGGATCGCATAAAATGTAGTATCGTTGGCCCTGGTCATCTGCTAAAAACACCGGCGTAGTGTTATTCCACAGCAATCTGTCAGGCAGCTCCAATGTCTTGCACTTGCTCTCGTCCTCTACACCCTTCAGGTTATTGCATATATAGCGTATAAGAAAGACGAACAGTTTTTCTTTATACAGTGTAAAAAACGCAGCCATGAGTTTACGAGTAAGGATATAAAATCCATCCGCGGGGCACGCGACGGGTCTGTATAACAGAGGATTCATGTTGACTTGCTCTGTGTTTGTGTATAGAGCAACGATGTCATCCTGAGATGTCGTTGTTCCCGATACATGTTTTGTAGGTTCTCGCATGACCGTACCGTGCGTCAAGTCTGTCAAGCTTTGTAAACTGGGTGCGCGAGTAGCCATCGTCATATCAGAATTACATATACGGAGATCGAATCCTGCTTTTTGTGCTACGTGTTCTCGCGCCGTCTCATAAGTCATCCCATCTAAACACAGACGGATAACTGTATAATGAAAGCACACCGCTACCTTGTCTTCTATCAGTCTAGAAAGGAACGCGTGCACCCGCGCTCGTGAACGTACAAAATTATTTTTATATAAATGTTCGTAGCGTTGAAGAAAACACAAACGGATGAATCGTGCCTGCGAGGTTAAGTTTGTTCTCGTCATGGCATTCACCAGTCGTTCGTGTGACATTAATAATTGCTCTGAATGGTCGACGGCGGTCAACAACTTCTCAGTCCATAAAAAATGAGTATGTTCTTTGAGTAGCAAACCGTGGCTTATTGTCGTAGTTGTCGTCACTATTGTTCCTAACAAACGGACAGGCGGAGCGGTTTGAAATAACCCCATAAGCTTCAATGCTCGGTTAGCAACTTTTAGCATCTTTGTGTTCTCGGTTAACAGATATACCACGCGCATATGTTCGCATACAACGATGACACTCGGGTCTGACATGTCGATCGTCGATAGGATATTTGCAGGACAGCCGGTAACTTTCCCTGACGATGTCCACCATCAAGTAATTATCAATAATGCGGACGGGGCCTACTATTTATTGACTGAGCACAGACACTATGTAAAACTGACTCACGGCTCCGAGACGCCGCTCGGATCCATCGCCCGACCGTGGCAATGGTTTGCACTTACCACAGAATCATGTACAGATCTGGCGGACACCTCACCCGCGGATGGACGACTCGTTCGTTTTGTCAGATGGTTCTGTCCTCACACATTGCGTTTTATCTCTACAATACAATGTCCCTGCAAGCGCTCAAATTTGCAAGTCACGTATAAAGCGGGTATGTGTGTGATACTGAAGTGGCGATTGGATGCGAACCTGTATTCTGATCGTGCTATCCCTGATTATTCACATTTTTCCAAACGTATCTACACCGAATCATACAGACGGCTCACCAAATCTTTTTATCTCAAAGGCAGTAATCGTAACACGTCCGGCCAAGGACGCGTGGTTTTATTAATATCGCAACAAGACACCGCCGATTGTTGGTTAGCACATACTTTATTGTTTCCGGAAGAACGCAATAAGAATAATAGCGTAGACGACATTTATAAATACGACGTAAATGCACTATTGTGGACATCGGACGTTCAAACTATCTGCGACCGTGATATAGCAAGAAAGGCCTCATTGTATTTATCACCGGTGAATCACGTATCGGCAACGGGAGAACCTCAATTCTATATACACAAGACTACTCATGGTATGATCCCTGCGTATGTCAGCGATATGCTTCTTCCTCGCCCGCCGCCTGTCAGCCTGCCCAAGCCCATGAGAGGCTTTGATGTGTTTTGCGGATGCGGGGGGCTGTCAAAGGGACTGGAGCTATCGGGAGCTGTGGAGATTAAATGGGGCGCAGATGTATGGTCAGAAGCATTGGAGACTTACAGATCCTCTCACCCGTCCGCGGTTACTCTCTGTGAAGATGCCAGAAACAGTCTACGAGCGCTGCATCAGGGCACAGCGTCGGCACAGTGGCCAAAGCGCGGAGAGGTAGAATGCTTAGTCGGCGGTCCCCCGTGTCAAGGTTTCAGTATCATGAACAGACACAGGAACGCAGAGTCGGCACAACTTAATAATTCTCTCATCGCAACCTTTCTAGGACTGTGTGAATATTATAAACCGGACGTGTTTATTTTAGAAAACGTAAGAAACTTTACGGCGGTGGAAGAGGGAAAAATACTGAAGTGCACGTTGCAAGCACTCCTATCGTTAGACTACGATATCATTATGGGAGTTTTACAAGCCGGCGTGTACGGCGTTCCGCAAACGCGCCATAGATTTTTTATCATTGCCAGCAAATCAGGCATATTGCCCGAACACCTGCCTTTGCCGTTGCACGCCTTCGCTACAGGTACCGTAACACCCACCTTTATGGTCGATAAAAGGTCCTTTCCGCAGGACGATCATACCAGAGATGGATTGTACGTACCTGCATTTCGTACCATTACCGTACAGGAATCCATCGGTGACTTGTGCGATGTGTCGAGTGCCGTGAGCAAAGGGGATGTCTGGTATCGCAGACAATGCGGCGCGCCAGCCCCCCTGACTAATCACGTGTACAGACAATTTAACTGGATCAATGAATTACGTATACAACATATCCCGACCATCGCGGGAGCAGATTGGCGCCTTCTTCCCAACATATCATTTACGCACGATACCGATAAAACTGTGCACAAACTAGAATACTACGATGAGGATCGTAGAGCAGTGTGTCCGTGCCAGCTGGATCCACCCGGACAGTGTCTCAAGAAAGCGCCTTGTCGTGCCACCCTAATTCCTTGGTACTTATCACATACGGCCGATCGACATAATCAATGGGCTGGTGTGTACGGACGTCTCGAGTGGTCGGGGTTCTTTAGCACGGCTGTGACAGCGCCCGTTCCCTCCCATCAACAGGGCAGAGTAATTCATCCTACTCGGCCACGTGTACTCAGTGTACGCGAATGCGCCCGATCTCAAGGTTTTCCGGACGCTATGACCTTCAGCGGCAATTTGCAAAGCATGTATACACAAATCGGTAACGCATTGCCTCCGCCATTAGCATGCGCGCTAGGAAGAAGTTTGAATAAAGCAAGGTTACTCACGTTAGGACCCGATGGCATAAAATGACAGACGGCGGGCTTTGTTTTGACAGCGGCTGCCGAGAAGAATTGTTGATTTTCCATGTCTCCCTTTGTGTCTTGTATTAAAAACGTCTTATCGAACCAATGCGCCTGTTGCATCTTCTTTACACAATTCATAACTTTTTCGTACAGACTAACGCATGTGTTATTTCTATGCGCTTGTACTAGAACATCAATTTCCAAAAATAAAATAGCACCGGCTAGCATTATCTCGATTATAGTGCTTTTGCCGCACCGTCGAGGTACAATCGCAGCTGTATATTTTTTATCATATATGCCAAACACACGATCGATTTTTCGTTTAACCAGTGTGTCAGGATATTCTGGATCGTATGCTGCAATTTCAGGATCATCGAGTCCGACGATGCCGAGTAACTTATGCTTATACCGATGCAGCTGCGAACCAATTTGTTTTGGAGCTATACCGATGATAAATGCACGTATAAGTTCTAACTGAAAGCGTTCCAATTTAAAATCGCCATAGTCTTTTAGTGTACTGAATATACACTCTGTCATTTTTTCGATACGCGCATAGGCCCATTGTGCCGAAGTAGGATCTATACCTGTTAGCTTTTGTAAATGTTCTATTTTTAAATCGAAAGCTCGTCTCCCTTGCATGTATATCAGGTTTGCCTTCAGAAGAGAGCATCGCTGATATTCTTCCAATTCTTTAATCGCGCATCGCTGTTGGTGTTGTATCATTTTAGAATTATAGAAAGCGTCGACGTGCCGCTGGAAAGGATCTACCATGGCCATGGTGTCTGCACCACACGCGGAGCCCCCGTTGCTGCCCATGAAAATTAACTTTCAGTTGGCCTTTTTTTACGGCGTTCCAGCCACTGCAAATAACATAACCGATAATGAAAAACTGTTGAACGAAGATGATTTGGAGACCTTTTTGATATCGTTGCGACGCTTTACAGCCACTCATAAGCACCAGCGCTGCTGCTCCTTCTGGCTGACATACGAAGACGGGCCGCAGCTTGTGTTTATCAGTACCTTTGCCGGTGAATTATATATGCGCCTAACGCGTCTTATTAATAGGTTTATATTGTATCATAAATTAAGCGTATCTCGTGAATTTATAAAGCGCGGGTTTGCCCTTCTGGAAAGTCTAATCGTCGATATGCCCGTTGACACAGAAATGTATACACGTATCATAGAGCACAGCAAGTATGACGATCCTGCGCTGGAACACGTACTATCCAGCAATAGCATAACCATGCTGACATACAGAAGAGCGAACGATAGTGTTTCGGACGATCAACCATTTCACGAAATATTGTACAAGTACTACTTGCAAGCACGAGAACATCTGTCTGCTCTTATGACAGCGCTACCTTTTGTGTTTAACATCGAGGAATATAAATTTCTTGGACCCCCCGCCGTATATAATCGCTCCAACCACCATGCGGACTATCGCGCATCCATACCAAAGTCTAGCAGAATTAGTATTATAAATATAAATCAAACGAATATAGCGTCTTTTTTAGAACCGCTTTATCGAAAAACATTTCTGTGTTACACACAACGAATACACGATGGGTTATTTGCTACGCACGCGTTATATTATGATCCGCACACGATTCACGGCCACCCTACAGATTTTATAGATCGTAGTTATGAAAATTTAATTGACATGGTATTGAAGGAACACAGGTACGGCGCAGCCGGAACGAGTATCTGCTCGCTCATGTTTTGGACCACGGTGTTTTGTGGCTATTAAAGATATTTATCCATAAACTCGTCATCTTCATTCTCATCCACACGAGACACTTTGCACGCGGGTTGAGCGTACCGTCCAGCATCGGGTCTTACGTTAAACCTCTTCTTACAATTTTGTACGGGTTTACGTGGCACGGTTTCAACCGTCGAACACATGGTTGCCAATGCCGTGCTGCACCATTGCGATAAACACGGGAAAGCAGTACACGTCTTATGAAATTGTGTGTAAGGCACGACGTCGAACATTTCTACCGCTATATCACGCGTTAGCGAGACGACCAGTATTTTGGCTGACGCGTGTCCTATCAATTGCGGAAATGTGTTTGAAAACATGATCCACGATAGCCACGCTTGATATCTGTACAGTCGAAAGCTGTCAATCGTCACACGTTCGTGCTTGGTGGTTTTTAACTCGATGAGATAGATTTGCCGCGTCGACATCTTCCAACACACTAAATCGATTTCTGTGCTAAGCTGCTCGCCGATCATGGGTCCCGCGCACGTACTGCAGTGATTTAACACATCGGCCGGCCTATACGACGTGACCAACAAATTAGTAGCAAGGGGTTCCAGGTCATTATGGGATAGAAATTTGAGCACGGCCACGCTTTCCTTATACTTGGCGACATCGACGTTCCTGTCTTGGATCACTGTTTTTACATCGTGATCAACTTCCGTGCCCATGTGTAAATACACCCTGCACTGTTCCCACGTCGATGCTGCGGCGGCGCGCGTAAATTTTCCAGTCTGTCGCCAGCCCTGAGCAAATTCACGGGCCTTTTCTTCCGTCACCGGCGCTATGACGGTGAGACGTGCGACGATAACGTCGACGAAATGTTCGTGTAAGACACCGTCAATCTGTTGTCGCGCAAGTTCGGCCATTATGTAGCGAAAGCACATATTGAAATGATTGGAAGCCAGAAAAAAATGACGACGAGACTTGCCGATTTTATTATATTTAGGCCAACGAAAAAGCAGGGGTAAGTGCCCGGTGAGACCGGACGTGACTTTCTGTCCATTGACATAGTAGCCGTTACATTTCTTATCGACTCTGTACAGCGGATGTTGCAGATATCTAAGTGCTTCGGTTTTTGTCATTCGAGCCGTTTGGTATATTTTTTGTCGATATAAAGCTTTTTGAATCGACAAGGGGACATCGTTCCTCATGACCACTCCGCTGTTGTCGTCAGCTTCGGCCCCCGATACCTCGGACGATGGCATGTATCAAACTGTCACGGAAGTTTTTCCAGAATACACACAGTACAACCAAAAGCACCTACTAGGATTATTTTGCTATACGCGCGTTGAGACGCTGAAAATTCTTCGTACAAAAGTTATCGTTATCGTATTGTTAAGCTTCTTCATTTTTTCAGTCTTTGTTATGACGGACACGTGCATCGCGCTCGTTCAATCGAATCATCACATCATTAACTGGAGCGACAAAGCACAGACGGACAGTCTGGACGCCAGTTTGTACACCATATATATGACGACGACTGTGTACGTTACAGTGACCATTCTGTTCATGCTGGTGACGTTTGCGTATAGCGTATTGTACATACATCGTGTCAAAAAGAAGCTGAATAACACGCATCAAATTTTTAGATTTGGCTACCATTACGCCTTGCTGTTTTTCTGCGGTATCGTGTTTTATCTTATCGGCGGCATCCGTGCTATCTTGGTCGTGGACTGTACGCGGCCTAACCCGTTTTCCGTGTCATGCGGCAGCATACGACAATACCAGTCGCTGGTAAACATTGTGTACACGTTGATATATATCGTAGGTATCGTGTGGCTTATTCTTACGAGTAAGATGATTCTGAAGAATCGCATCTTATTAGAAAACTCTAATGCGAAACCTCAGCCAAAAGCGGGCACCATACTGTATTCTGGCACGTCCGGCGCTGACTACTATCACTACGGAAGAACATAATAAATGCTTCTCTCACAAACGTGGCGTCTGTAGGATACGTTTATTTCAAATGTTTATGCGCATTGTTACGTTAGTTGGACCGGACCGAAAAAATATTTTTAGACTAGCTATATAGTAGACTATAATGACGACACAGGCGATCACCATCAAAATGCCGATAAGTCCCTTAAACGTCTTCAGGCACATCGTCGTTTGCGTTGTACAATAACGGTATGTTCGAAGAAGGCGCTTGTTCAACGCGACTTATATTTGTGTACGTATGGCATCTGCGATAGGCCGTACACAGCGAACACAAGCTAAGTACCATACTAAGCAGAAGGATGCAGGCAAATAAAGCACTTATGGTCAGTATGCCGAACGTGAGACCCGAGTACCAACACGTATGCACGGATGTCACGATTAAGACGCCCGATCCGACGTGTTTATTAAAAACAATCATGGCATGCGCGTAGGCTATCGTGATGGCTAAGGCTATCACAGACCACGCTTCATCCAGATTGTCCTCCTGGTGTTTTGTCTTGGCCGTGACCGTTTCTGCATCAACCGTTTTAGTTTGCACGGGTCCGATATTTCGAAATAATGTAATAGAAACCTTTTTTTTACCGACAGCGTGCAAAAAGAGAAGTTTTGCTCCGATGTATCGCGCGATGCCGAGTAAGACTAAAACTAGTCCCATCCATCCCGTTATCGCCAGTATGTGTTTCATTATGTCCAGTTCATTTTTAGTTGCGTGGCAGCACACGAACGAGTCAAAGTATCCGAGGGACATAATAACCATTAGACCCAAAAGACACAAGAGTCCAATTTTGAAACAGCAGGAATCGCAGCAGCTGCAGCACTTAAGCATGATTCAAAAGCACCGTTTGTTTGTATTTGTTAAAAACAGAATGTAGGATGCCAATAAGAATATAAATTGTGATTTGGGTGACGGCAAAGTACACAACCGTCGGCGCGCATACCGAAGAATTAGGATATAGTTCTGCGAATGAGGCGTTGGTGTCATCTCGTGGCCAATAGCCGCTTATGACCGACTCAGGCGAACCTGATGTATCAGCCACTATGCCGTTACCGACCTTTACAAAAAAATAAATAATAAACACGACAAGCAGGAGCATGTTTGCAGTAAAAATAATATTTTCTGGGGTTTTTTGAATAATTGAAAATTGCAGCGCCAGACTGTATACGTCGTGTGATCGTACAATATTTGTACAGAAGGATCGACGCGCCCAAGATCGGCGTGATGCTGATAATAAATCCAAAATTGCAAAACGCATGGTCGCACGCGAGCGACGTTTCGTCTAACACGAAGCATTGTGCATATAAGGCAGACGCGATGCCGTGGAACAAAAAGGCGATTATAAAGATCGTCCAGTGCACGACCGATCTGACGTTCCTGGCATATTTGATCCGTCTGCTAAAATAGAGCAGAGGGGCAGGTTCGAAGAGAGTTTTAGCCGACGGCAGCGAGGCGAAAGCCAATATGCTTAAAACACCCTGCATGTTTAACAGCGTCCAAAACAGCCATTTGTTTTTATAATAATTCCCGTGCACGGGATCACGAAACGATTGATACGTCGTCTTCATTGGCGTATCGCCAGTGGATGATAAACACGCCTCAATGACGTTGGTCGAACTTTTGTCCGTGTCCGCATTCTGTAGAGACATCGAATCGTCCGTACCGTCGGTAGAGACATTGCCGTGGCCTTCGGATGCCGACAAGGACATCGTCGCTTTACTATTACACACGGACGCAAATATAGTAAAAGCTGTTTTAAAGAAACACGACGTGACCAAATACAAGGGGTATGCGGAATGGCTAAAGGCGCACTCTTTAGCATGGGTCATCCGCGTGTTAAACTGTTCGACGGTGGCGTCGATATCATCATCGCCCTGGAATGATTTGATCGATGATGCAGCAAAGGACCGCGAGCGTACTTGGAGAGCGAGGCTCCGCTTGGCCTCCTTTGCGGCCGCCACCTACGTCGAAGAGCAGGAACACGGGGCGTCGACTGTTGCATGTTATGATAGGAACGGCATTGTATGCGAATGGCGTGCAGATGCATTAGTTTTTCATATTCCCGGCAAATATAAACTATATCAGGCGCCTGCAAAAATACAAATATTGGTTCCTCCCGGCTACACGCGTCATTTTTCTAATTTTACTTGCGTCGCAGAAGAATTTTGTTGGATCAATAGAGCCGAAACAGACGAGGTGTACGACGAAGGGGTCTCAAATAATGTGTAGCCGCCGCTTCGTACGGCTCAATGGGTTCGGTCGGAGACACGTCGCTGGGGCGCCAATCTATGTGCGGTACCGACGTCCATTCGCTGTGAAGATATGTTGTTAAATTGAGCCCATCCACCGCCACAAGAGGCATGATTAACGGCTGCCAGGACGCACGATGTATAAACCGCCTTACGTATTGTTCCACCGACGGCGCGGTTGTTCCCCACACGAGCTGTAATTTTATCAACGGATGCGATTGCAACAGCAGGGTAGAGGAAGGTATCGTGACCAAAAACAACACGTTGCTTCGTGGCGCTAACTTTAGTTCGTCGGTATAAGTTTTTCTATACGTGCCGTGTCCGCTCTTTAGCAGGACCGAAAGCTTACCGACGTTGGCTATTTTGTCTCTGCGTTCGCTCACACACAGTCCGTGACAGCGTACATACCGCCTGATGTCGTTAGCCTTTTGAATAAGGCTTAAAACTACAAACCACAGACCATCCGTGCTCACTTGCGCATCGGCTGTCAACGCTGATTTCTGCACGTGCTGCATGGCCGTTTTCAAATACCAATCGAAGTAATTAGTCAAGAACTGTTGATTGTGAAAGTCAGCTAAGAGGAGCGTTTCAAAATTTAACACGGCGATGTTCCATTTCTCTACAAACGTTCGCACGTTGTACACGGGCAAGGTGGAGCTACCAGAATAAAACGCATTAGGTATAAGCCTGAGACCGTTTTTAATCATCTGCAAGAGTTTGCCCTCCGGCGTTTGCGGATTTATCTGCGAAAAGTCGAACGAGACCTGACATTCTGATACGGAGGACGTGTTGTCCGATTTTATAAAAAAATCAGGGTAAGACAAAAAAAGAGACGTCATTGCGATGGGGATCAAGAAAAATTTCGTGCAAGCGATGTTCACGCACTCGTTGGTGGATCCTCTTTCTGGCGTGTTTCAAATACATGCAGATATAACAACGGCAACGTGTGATATTTTACTGTTTGACCATAACATATTCCTCTACAAAATGATCGCGCAGTGCGATAGAGACACGGCTACTACATTGGAAGACTGCGTGCGTTTTATAGTTAAAAAATATCTGGACTTTTGTAAATCGCGCAAGACATGGCTGCTATTGTTACAAGACGGTTGCGGCTTTTCTGTCAAAGTGGACGCTCGCAAGACACGAACAGCGATAGTCATGAGCGACACGATGCGCTCGTTGATCCAAGATAGGTGGTTGTTTTTCATGCACGTCTATAACGAATTACGCAGACGACACGGGGATCGCGTGATGCTTCTGCAAGGGAGTAACGCCAAAGCCCCCGAGTGTAAGTGGCTGTGCAAAGACGAAACGTGCGATGTACCCAAAGCACTTATAGCCTGCCTATCACGGCACATCGAGGAAGAGCGCACGGAGGTTGAAGCCGACCTGTTGCAAGCGCGATACGGTGCCTTTCTTGCAGAAGCGTTTAATACGCAGCGTGTCGGCATCGTGCTATTCGATACGGATTGTGCTATGATTTTGTGCGCCATGTCTTGTGTGAAGCTGTTACCGCCCAATCTGTTGGGATTCTTTAGCTACGGCATGACGGACGGAAGTAGAGATCTGCCCTACTTTATAAACAAACATTTTGTGCAATACACGCATTTTGCGCACAAACAGTTGATGTACGAAGATTTAATAACGTTGAAAAAGACTAAACAGTGGTCCGCAGAGCAGTTCGTGTACAGCATAGCGATGGACACTAGAGATCCCTCGTTCGACGACGCCGCCTACAATGTATGGACCGCGATCAACGTGCACGTACTGTATCCATTTTTCGCAAAACATCCGTTTCACTCGTGGACCGATTTTGTCAACAGTCTGATACGACACGGCATCCGCGGACCGGTGTTTCGTCGCTTGTGCAAATTGTATACCATGCTTCCCACGCACGAGGCCACCTGCGATATGTTCCGAACACTGTGCAGCGGAAAACAGCTCACAGCAAAGGACTATCAGATTTTATATCAGACGATAAAGAATGACTGTGACGCCGATGTATCATTTCTGTACACGACGAAAGACTGTCAAGCAGCTATACAGATGTATAAAAACGGCCATGCTCTTTTTAATACGTACGGCACGTTTATCACGAATGTCATCAACGGATACATACCGTTTACTATATCCAATAATACAAGGCGTGTTGCCTATGCGGTACTTGTAAGTATATTTGGCGGTACAGATTATAACATCCCCCTGCATCTTTTCGGTCTCAAGCAAATGATAGAGGCCATGAGAAAACCAGCCACGGACAATTTTGTCAAGGATCATCATTTATTGACTTACGACTATTTCATAAATTGTTTTTTGACTCAGGCGACCAAGTTGCGCTGGACAAACGTCGACGGCATGCTTGCCTTTTTCTGTACATTGGTCGACCAGGCAAAGCATGTTATTCGCGGATGGACTGAACCGGGCTATTTCTTATCTTTGTATCGAGCGATCAAATCAAACGGTAACGAGAATAATGCCGGATATTCATATATTAACAATAAGGTAGACTTTTCTATTAGCGACGCCGAGTTAGCCTTTTTCAAATCCGCTATCAAACTGCAAGCAAATACGCGACATGACGGCTCTGGAAAAACAAACATGGCAGTGCGTAGGAACTGTAAAATTGTATGCTGATGAAACATCCGACTCTATCTTCAATACGTACACATCTTCGCTCATATTGCCAGAGCGATTTCAGCATAAGGCTAATATCATCAGACGAATCAAACTGCTCGTGTATGACCGTGAAACGCCTTGTCAAGGTGTTTTATATCTCTCCCGTAAAGCGAAACAGCTGTTACCCGCAACGATATCAATTATGCAAGGAGTGTTTAAACCCGCAGCGTCGGTACAGCTACAAATTTACCCCGCTGCGCCACGCGCGTCAACGGACACAGAGTGGTGTACAACGGCACACGGTGGTTTGGGAGAGGACATTATAGTTGACTATATTGCAACGGATGTTTTGCACGCCGTTCGCTTTGCTAACTCTGTCCTTAATCCCTGCTTATATCCTGCTATAACGGCCATGAACGAATCTGAGGTTTCTTCGACCTGTGTATGTGCGGAGTGTGGCAACAGAGAATACATGTTAACTGTCAACAATAACAACATGTTTTATGCCTTTTCCTGCTTTCATACTGTGTCGGACTTTATACTAGACGAGGCCAACATTGTGAAATCATTGATACACATATTAATATCACCCACGCATCCTTTGTTTCTCACAATAACCACTTTATTCAGATACTCGGGTGTGTTACAGAGAGATACGATCAACTTGTCTATACTGTTTAACAAACTTTGTCACGACACATTCAATGATTTAACCTCTGTGCAAACTAATACACCCATTAGCATGGGCCGAATCGTATGCACGCACCCTCTTATTGTGGAGCACACAAGCATGTCTACAAGCGGGACTTTTATGTTTCGCGCTGAATCTACATCCGTGCGTTACGAATGGATCGTGTCTAGCAACGCACTCGGGAATTTATTCTCAGTGTTATCTAAATATAAATTGCTGGCACAAACTTGCTTCTACGGCGGGGATAAAACAACAACTGATCCAATCCATGTAACTGTAGCTTCGGACATTAATCGGTCGTATTTAACATATTATATGACTGTTGAATGCGACAGTTACAATGTAAAAACGGTGCATGAATTAGAAGACACGATCGAATCGGCCAGCGGCGTTACTTCTAATCTGTTAACATTTCCAAAAGCGGCCGACTATTCTGTGAAACATATATAAATGTCTTTTTTTTACGACAGCGACCGAAAGCGGATTGACATCGTGCGACGGGTGTCGGCAGGAATAAAAGCACGGTCCCTCGGATTACTACTTTTCTATCCTTGCATGTTTCAAGTATGAAAAAATGTATCTTCAAATAGTCTGGCAACTTTTGCCATGGTAGAAACGCTTGCATCGTCATGATCCATGGCTCGTTTCTGAGGCCGGTGGAAAGACTCCGCCGTCGACGAAGCAGGCGTTGCGTTTGATATAACAAATTGTAACTTCAATGCTGATGTTGGCTCTGGTTCCCGCTTGTATGACTGACAAATTGTCTCACGCTTAGTATGTATCTTAAATGAATAAAGATCTAATAAAGCATATCGTGTTTTGAATTTGTCTGCAGTGCGCATTATTTCGGCGTCTGTCATGCTTTGGTTTGAAAATAACACGGTGAGCCATTCGACCGCCGCTATAACATATTCCCATCCTGCACATAAAGTTACACCATCGTCCGTGGCAGTGGTTGTTAAATGCAAGTAAGCGTTTATGTTTACGGTCTGTAACGATGGAAGTTTCACGGGTGGCATGGCGGGCGGATGAGCGGACCGTGCCAAGACCAAGTGCGTACCGGTCTGTGAAAAAAGTGATAAGTCATTGCAAAACGTCGAAAACTCTTTTGCAAACACGTTGTCCGCAAACTCTCCGTTAGCCAATTTAGTTAAGCGTAATTTGACGGTTGAGGAATTTTCATGATACGTTTGTCCATCGTATACGTTTTCTTTTAAGCCAAACAACAGGGTCTCCGCGTGATCAGCCGCATCATTTCCTACGCTTTGCGGATCGGCCTGCGGATGCTTCGTCAGGTACATCAGCCGAATACCGGACTCGCGACCCGCCACTATAGTGTTGGTGTTGTCGTAGGTCAGTTTAAGCCGTGGGCACATAGACGCCGTTTTTAGAATGTACTTATCCAAGGTCGTCAAGATATCATTGTCCAACGTAATGGTGAATATCTCTTGGCACAGAACGCGCATATCGTGCGCACGTTCTGCCAAGGTTGTCCACAGGGTTTGTACGGTGTTTGACCAAAACATGGCTATCAGGCTCAGGAACACTTCTGCGGAGAACAACAGTTTGTGCGCAAATAGTTTGGCAGCCGTTGAGATTGCCGTCGATTTTATTTCACGGACCAATTGATCCGAGCCGCGCGGGTGAGCGGCAGACTTGTACACGGGTATGCGGACGTTCAGTAGTGCCGCGAGTTGCGATTTGCTGGTCTCTGTGAGTAAATGCTCTATGGGCCCGGACCATTGATCGTCGATTTGAA
Source organism: Ichthyophis bannanicus (assembly GCA_033557465.1). Lineage (NCBI taxonomy): Eukaryota > Metazoa > Chordata > Amphibia > Gymnophiona > Ichthyophiidae > Ichthyophis > Ichthyophis bannanicus. The sequence goes on from CM066051.1 coordinate 6,827,626, forward strand.
TGCAGACCATGTTACGGTAGGTCACAAATTCAACAGCTTCTTGTTGAATCGCCGCCGTGATAATTGTCTGTGTCAGTTTCATCGGCGTTACTATGTCCTGACCGAGAACTAAAGGTATAGCTTCCACCACACAACTAGGATACAGCAGATGGTATACGGCGGCACACTCGGCGGTTAGTTCTTGCCAGCCCATACACTCAATGGCCGTTTGACGGATCGTAGTATAACTGTCCTCCTCGGCATTGTCCGGGACACATGTCCAAGGCGGTAACCATAAATCAAAGATGAACGCGCAAGCCAAGAAAGTTGCTTTTTGAAACGCTAAATCGTAAATAGCATTGAAAAGGCGCAGGCGCGATTCTTTCTTGGACTTTGTTGTTTCACTGACTATAGCATAATGTTGATAATACAAGGCCTGCGCCGCCGTCAAAAGTATGTCATGTTGCGGTTTTTGAGTAAACACGTGCGGATGCAGTAGTCCTATACACATCTGAAAGAGATGAACGCGCGTCGTGCATCTCGTTGTAACGTCGATAAGGCCGTGTTGTAAACAATTGGCATGTACCGATAAATCAGAGGATGAAAAGAATGTCATTTGTGCCGTATCATAATTGTTGTGTACTTTGGTGTTGGTGGAATCGAATATGATCGAGCGATCAAGTATAGCGTCCGTATAGATGTCGCAGCTGTTTGTATTCCATATAAACCCCGTGTTATACACCGAGACGTAGCGGTGGCTGAACATCTGCGATTTGTGTTTATCTGTCTTTTCTCTGCGATCGGTGGCCAAGCTGATGATCATCGATTGATCCAACAGGTTTTTAAACACGCTGGCGATGTTTGAGTTTTCATTTTTAGCAACGCGTAATGAGTCAGCGCCAAAGCCGGTATCATCAAAGACGATAGTGTGCATACACTGCGGCTCTTCCGTGTACCGAAGACTGGCGGGCGTGATGCCGCCGATAGTTTGCACGAGTCCCAGCTCTGAAAACAGCGCCTGCAACAATTCATTGATGAAGGTTTTACCCTCTCCCGGCGGCGTACAATTAATGATCATGGTACGTCCTGTTCTCCATCGGATGGCCGTATTCGATATGATATAGTGATACGACGTGACCGCTTGCTGAAAGCGAGTTATGCCAAAATGTTTAGCAAAGATATACATCATAAGATGATTATAATATTCCTTGATGGACGTGGAGCGTTGGGCACCCATTGCGGACAAAATAAACGTCCTGCCGGCGTCATAGCTGTGCATTTTAAGTTTTTCATGCAGCACAGAATAAAATTGCCCTACGACATTATTGCGCGCATGTGCATCCGACAATAGTAGTTTAAACAGCAGTTTATAAGAAAGCGCTTTATCTGTAGTAATATGCAAGATATCGTGCAACGTCGCCAGATGCGGATTGATGACTTGAAAATTGCTGGCTTGCTTTTTGGACATGACAAAACACAAAGCGTCACCTTTAACCAGCTCATCTATCCATAGACGTATATCCGTGCTCGCTATGTTCAAACACGGATAATGGTACAGCATTAGATTGCTATACGCCGTCGGATTGCGGCGACTAAATAGTTCATCGACGGGATAATGAAACGCCAGCAAGGCCGGCGTAAACGGTAACTCGTCGCAAAGTAAATCGTATTGTCCTAGGGAGGCTAAAAAATTCTCCGCGGCAGATGCTACGTTTTGTTGTAAAAACATCCTGATGGCCGGACAGTGCTTATAGTTTGACGTGTGAAATTTCCACAAACATGACAGTATGCACAGCGTCGCGTCGTTTTCGTTATCGTCTTGTGAACTGTACGTGTTTGGGTCGGCGACGACGCTGTAACCAAAATATTTGTCTGTGGCGTTACTAAGATAAGACATTCCAAAATTATCGGGCAGCCAGTTCTTTGTGATGTTGTTACTTACATCCTGTATGATATTCAATAAAGCGGTGCCTTTGTACTTCTTGATAAGACCAAAATCGATAGTATCTTTGGTTCTATTATGAAACCAGGACACATGGGGGAACAGGTCTATAATTTCCGACACGTTTGACCCCACAAGGTATAAGTGATTAAAAGACACTAGTCCCATTTTGTGACAAATCAATTTCTTCAAGGCCGTCGCCAGTTTGTCCTTTACAACGATATCGTCAGTTTCTAGTAAGCGCTCGATGTACGCGTTAGTGTCATCTGTCTCTAGTAAGGCTGCGCCGGTCGGTTGCGAAACCGGCAGCACAAAGAGAAACACCACCCCCGTGGTCAACTTGCATCTTAAAAAGGGAGTGAGATGTGCTTGCTGATCTGTCAGTAGCTCTGGCTCCAGCATGAGCGAGTAAACCTGCCCGGTCGTGTGGTGCACCAGGTATAGAAATGTCTCAAACAAGTGACATTTAAACGACGGTGCGTGCGACACGCAGGGACCTTCTCCTTTACTGTACAGCTCATGAGTGTGAAAAGACAAGAAGAACACGGTGGCGGAATTCTCGAGGCACACTTTGTCTAGCACAAATGACGTGTTCACAAGAGGAGGAATACGCATTTTTTAAAATCTTTGCGGACCGGTTACCGCAAGAGGAGCAATGGGATCACCAGCGACACGTGGTCGTGTTTATATCAAGTCTGCGTTTTGTCAGTGACACTTTTATTTGTCAAATGAACAGCATCTACGAAGAGGAACCGTTCAGTTGGACATGCACGATTCGATCTCTTCTTTTTCCTGTAATGATAGACGCCGACGCGGTGCCGTTAGAGAAGCTTCAACAGATCCTGACAGCCTTAAATGAATCAGATTCCGTTAAAACGATACGTGTGTTTGACGGCGACACCAAACGGAACAGGCTCTGCTATATAACATGTTTGAGCTCGCTTTGGAAGCACAGGCAGATATATGCTCGAATAACAGATCTGTTTTCGGTAGACTGCTTGGTTTATTTTCGTTTTTGGCAGCATATAGACGGTAATGCCCCTGCCCTGATCAATAAACTGGGCATCGGATGTTACCTGTTACCGCGATCTACGGCGGTCTCTCGACCCGCCGTCTTACAGCTAGCAGATCTTTCCATGGACCAGCATACGGATCAATGTGCCTTTGCGGCCTATTTACCCGATATTTATAAGCGGCCATTTGTGGAAGCTGCTTTTGATATTGAAACATTGGTGGATGCTTCGCGAGGCACAGATCCGAAAGCTAATAAAAACCCTGTGCTTGTACAAGCGCAACTGCTGGAGAAACGTGCTACGATTGTGCGCAATAAATTAAAGGGATATAGATCAATACCAGCGGTGCCGCTCAAACCTTTGGATCATGGAGAAATTACATCCATAGCGCTGGTTATCAGAGACAATAAACCAAAGTCGCAATACATTTTCTATAATACCGGATTAGCCAAGTGCCAACCGCAGCAGCATAATAACGGCGACAGCTACTACATCCCGGGCGAAATTCAGTACGTCCCGTGTGTGACAGAATACGAATTACTGCATACTTTTTTGAGGGTGCTTCAGCCCGTCAACGTGTTGTATGTGTATAATGCAGAGTTTGATGTGAAAGTAATCGATTGGAGAATCAAATATTGGGAACAACAGACACAGGGAAGCACGTTGGCACAGTTATGGGAGACCTTTTTGAGCAAAGGCGCGTACGGACACATGATTCCTATCTTGTACTTTTCGTCGAATGCGCTGCTCTTCGAATATTCGCTCATGTTGGATATGTGTGAAATGTTGGCAGATAATCGTATGCTATCCGATGGCAAAAAAAAACAGTCTATCAACGATGCCGTCTGTAGATTCATAATGCAACGCGATAAAGGACAAACGTTTAGACTGTTTGGTTTCGCTACGCATATAATCGACTTATATGTGGTGTCTAATACACACGACATTATCACACGTTGCACCAATCGCAGGCTCGACACCGTTGCTCGGTATCTGTTACAAAAGCACTTTCCGCGTAAGAGTAAAACAAAATGCGGAAAACTCTGCGATGTGCATTACACATCGATGGACGACTGGTTCTGTGGCTCTGACGGGAAAAGACTGTTTTCTTACCTGATGTATAATTTGACGGACGCACAACTGCTTTTGCGTCTAGCACGCATCTTCAATCCTGTTAGCAGCTTTTTGGACAGAGCACGCGCCACCAAAAATATCGATATATTTCACTTCGGCCGCAGCAAATATTATTTTAGCGGCTACATACAAAGCACACGTGCTGTAGAATTACCGTTATTGGAAGCTAGAGTGCGCTATAATATTGTGCAACATACAGATAGCGCGGTCTTGACTGAATCTTTACCGCCGGCGTTTCGCAACGAGGAGAAGAAAGTGAAATTTATCGGCGGCTATGTGGCAGAGCCGAAAACAGGGTTATCGTACGGCGGTCCCAAGCAAGGGGTCGAAGCCACTTTGGACTTTAGCTCCCTGTACCCCAGTAACATGATCGATATGAATATCAGCATGGACGCGCTTGTGCACAAAGACATGCTGAAGGATTTCACCGATTGGGTCGTGTTTGACTGGTCCACCATCAATAGCTCGTTTCCATGTTACACGTTGCTCTTTACACCACAGAGAACCAAGCTGATTACCACGACCACGGGATCCCTCAATAATTACCTTGCTCTGCGAAACATGCACAAGAAGGCTATGACGACAGCTGCTACGGCAGAACAGAAAATGTTCCACGATCGTCAACAGTGTGAAATGAAAATATGCGCTAACAGTCACTACGGCGTAGCGCCGTCCCTGTGTCAGGGTTTAATCACCGCGCTGGGAAGGCACAGAATACAGTTTGTCGAATCGTATCTGTCCAAATACGATGCGAGATTGTTTTCTAACTACGGCGATACCGACTCTGTTATGTTCAATGTACATCCAGATCCGACGATCGTGTCACACGATCGTAGCGACTATAAAGACACCACGCTTCAGGAATGGCTGGAACAGAATATGCGCACTATGATGCAACAGTTACAGTATCAAACGGATCAAATTAGTGCTTTTGTCACGGCTGTATCCAACCGATTGATTGAGGATGCCGTACAGCGCATGCGCTACGTACAGCACGGAGAATTGCTGCCTGTCGTGGGATCGGTGCACGAATCCCTCATCAAAGACTTGTTTGTCCAGCACTCTATCATCAAGTTGTGTTTTGAGAGCTTCTCTAGCGTGGTGGTACGCTTGCAGAAAAAGATGTACATGTGCTTGTCGCACGAACCTGCACCGCCGGGCCATTGTTTGGGCCTCACGAGCGTCAAGGCAAGAGGAGTTATAGCGAAAAAGAGTAGCGCGGTAGGCGCAACGAAGACGATAACAAATGCCTGTATCGACTTAATACTAAAAGGATACATTATACGTTTAAGGTTCGACGATTTTGATCGCTATGAAATAGTATCCATAGGCGATGTGTGCACTGGTGATATCGTTTATCTGGACGACGCGCACACGGTAGTTGTCAACGTCACACGCGAACGAATGGCAGATACCGTATACAGCGTTATCGCTGTTACAACCAAAGAAACCACGGTGCGTTTTATGATAGATGACGCTGGGTTCAACTATACGCACCTGATTAGTTGGGAAGAACAACGTCGCCGAGCCGCGAGTTTCAATCATTTCTGCATGTATTGTGGTTTTATCACGGCCGCAGCGTTTAACAATAATTGGGAATCTCTGATCGAATATGTTCCCGTCGCCAGGCAAGATCAACATTTACGAGCCAAGCGACTGGCGTTGGGCCTCGAGGACGCCAAAGAAGGACGCGTGCCGTTTGTCAATATCGTGCCACCGTATAACGAGGTGTATCGTAGGAATTTGTGTCTGAAATACAAGGGCTGTGAGAAACAAGATCCCGCAGCCGCCATGTGTCACCAATACTACTTTGATGTAAAAATAACAGTCTTGAAACGTGACACGCTAGGCACGAGCAATGTTAACACAGCAGTTTGTTTCGAAGACGTGGCTCTGCCTCATAGCATCTCTCACGCCGTGTTAAAGCACGCCGTTCACTCTACGCTGCTGAAGAGTGATACAAGACTCTTGAGTCACGTACTGTTAGAAAACGAATGCAACAAAGACACTACCGTCCTGTACATGCGTGCCACCGCAGAAGCACTGTTTAAAAAAGTCAAAAAGATTCTTTTGACTGCGACGAAAACATTATCGCAATTTATCGAGATGGGCCGCTGGTTTCACAAACGGTATTTCAACCGGGTTCCCGAGGACATGTCTATTCAACCTCACTCCGACATAAAAATGTACTTCACCGTTAAAGAACCGGCAAACATTTTCACGATGGCCATTTTTAAGTTGCCCGAATGCTTTTATGCTCATTTCGATGCCTCGGCGACAGCATTCCGCCTTTACGAAACAAACGTTCAAAGAGCACTGAACGAACGTACGCTGAAAGAAAGCAAACGGGCATTTACTTAAGCACCTACGACGGACAATGTTTTCAAGTCAATACCGGCGATACGGCAGATTCGCTACTTATAGCGTGCGCGCGGGCGGCGTATTTAGCAACCTTATTTGTACCCAAGCCGAGAGTCGTTACAGGACAAGCCACCAAACGGACTGCCTTGCCGGACGCAGACACGTTGGGACCACCACCGAAATGTACCGACAAGGGTGGATTAAAGACATGGCTATTGGAGCATCGCACATTATTGGAAACCATGGATTCAGTACACTGCAAGCATTGCTTATCGTACTGGAAGAAGGTCGATATTCTAAATTTATTGACAATGGCGTATAAAGTTGACGGGCGTACAAACGAATATGTGCGCATCCAGAAACACGTATGTCTGGTAGATTTATAATATATCACACACGTGGTCCACAAATTGACACGGAGAAACAAACAACCGACTGTTACATCTGTCTATACGCAGCAATTGACTGTCTACAGTGGGCAGCAGACTGTAATGGGGTATTAAATGCTGGTCTGACACATGGAGGCGTTGTGCGACGATGGCGCCGCAAGCATCGGTGTTCACCGAAGCAGCTTGATCGAATGTATAGTCATGATTCTCCAGCAGTTGTAACAACGCATCGGCGGTGACTCTGTCAGTGTTCCGCGTTAGCATGTACTGAAAAATATTGCGATAAGCATTTGCAACCTGTCCGAGTTTATTGTAATCGTTCAACAAATCATTTTGTTTATGCAATAAAGCCGTTAGAAATGCATTTGTGGGGGGGCGGAGCCTGCGAGGAAGCGAGATGGCTGCTTAGTGCTTAAGCTCCTGCACCCACAGGCTGGAATTCTGACATAGAGTGCTAATTTTCCCCAACTACGTTACTTATTCGGACTGGTCTGGTGGGGGGAAGCTCCGGTGATATGGCAGGGGGGAAACCCACTAAGCTGGACTTCGCGGCGGCTGTAAACTCGGGGACGAAGAGAGCAAAGTCCGACCCCTTATCTCCCCAAAAGATGGCGGCTCCTCGGGATACCGGTGAAACCATGAAAGAACTGCTTGCTGAAATCCGAGCGGTCAAGGACTTAGTGCTGGCGAACGGAGATGCGCTGGTTAGAGTGCAGTCAGAACTTGGTGATCTGCATCAGCGTTTCCAGTCTCTATCGGATCGTCTGGACAAAACAGAAAATGCTATTGAGGTACATAAGGAGCTGCTGAGGCCCTTGCCAAACCTTTGCAAGCGCATGGATCGCCTGGAGCTACAAGTTGAAGATCTGAGTAACCGAAACCGGCGTAACAACATCCGACTGGTGGGCCTTCCTGAGGGGGCCGAGGGCCCCGATATCACTGCGTTTCTGGCGAAACTCCTTCCCTCCCTGCTCAAGGTGCAAGTCGCCGGTTTGCTGGAGATCGAACGCGCTCATAGAGTGCCGTCACAAAGGCCGGTGAATGGGAAGTACCCACGCCCGATTATTTTCTGCCTACTTCGCCATCAACACGTCCTGCTCCTGCTATCTGCAGCTAAGAGACAAGCGGCGTGGGACTATGAAGGCAGCAAGATTTCCTTCTTCCGGATGTGTGTAAGATCACGGCAGATAAGCGTCGGCAGTTCCTGGCCCTTAGACCCCGGCTTCAACGTCTTCAGGCGCGGTTCGGCCATTATTACCCCGCCCGCCTGAAAGTCACCTACAATAACAGCTCCAGAGCGTTCGAAGATCCGGCGGCAGCACTTCAATTCCTCGAAGAGCAGGAAGCCCTGCAAATGCAGTGACATGGTGGACTTTCCTATATGTTGGAGCTGTGGCTTTATCAATCTTTTCCCCTCCTTGCTGCATACGGTTAGGGGCTTTCCCTTCCGTAGAAGTGTTAAGCATTAGCCTTTTGATACGGCTTGCCCGGGGCACTATGTATGGGGAACGTGTAAAAGGTATGTGCAATAGCTGCTGTTTCTGCCTGTTCGGTCCCCTTACTTGTCCCATTTTTGCCTCCTGCTGTATGGGGAGAGGGGTGGCTTGGAAGGCTTGTAATTATACAGCGATGTTGGGGATGTTATAGTAATATTTCCAGTTCTTTCTGTTATGGTAATCTTTCCAATTCTTACTGTGAGTTTGGTCTGGCTGTGCACTCTGTTTGTTTATACGAAAGTACGGTCTAACAGGTGGGTTGCAGGATTGCCTCTTGTGCCCTATGCTGTCTCACCCTGTTGGTGGTCTTTATGTTGTAATGCCTTGGGTAACACCTCACAGCCTTCAGATATTGTTATGTAAGATGGCAGTATGCCTATGTGAAGCGATCCAGGGCTCTAGGGCCCTCCAGTGTGTCAATCCACATGTCTTCTCTTAAAGTCCTGTCCCTGAATGTGAAGGGCATTAACCTCCCGGCTAAGCGCAAAAAGATCCTTGCTTACTGCCACAAACAAGGAGCTGAGTTAGTGATGTTGCAGGAAACACACTTGTCTGCTGCTGAAACCTTGAAGCTGGGCTCCGGCAAATACAATCTGGTGGCTCAGTCCCCTGCTATCGGAAAAAAGAATGGGGTGGCGATCTTACTCCAAAAAATCTACAAAAGCTCAAGTCCAGGCGCTTCGTGCTGACACTGAAGGGAGATGGGCTAGCGCCCTCATTACTGTTGACCAGCAACAACTTCTGTTCCTGAATGTCTATGCACCCAACTGTGACAACCCTGCTTTTTTCCACGGGCTTGCGGATGCACTCACGGAATACCCCTCTTCCCCCATTGTGTTGGGGGGCGATTTCAACCTGGTTCTTGACCCATTGATTGATTGTCAGCCCTGTAGGAGACCCAGGAGGACCAGAGCGCTAGAAGTCTTGGAATCCATTATGGAAGAAAAAGGCCTCGTTGACATATGGAGAGTCTTGCACCCCTCAGAGAAGGATTTTACTTTTTACTCCTTCCCACATTCGTCTCATTCTCGGATTGATTTTTTCTCGTGTCTCGCTCTCTGGTTTCTGGTATCCCTTGTGCGGAGATTCTCAGCTCTCACGTCTCTGATCATGCCGCCATAAGGCTCATGCTGGACATCCCGAAATCACCGCCAACCACGGGAGGTTGGTTTTTTCCACGCTACCTTTTGGCAGATGAATCTTTTAAACAATTTATCCGGCAAGAAATACAGGTCTTTTTTTAGGTCAATCGGCCAGAAGATACAGCTGTTTGGGCATGGTGGGGTGCCTTCAAAGCCTCCATTAGAGCGAAGGTCACCAGCTTTAGTATTGCTTTTAAGCGGAAAGCGAAGGAAGAGCTGCGGGCCCTTGATTCTCAGATTAGGGCTGGAGAACGCTTACTGTTTCGGCAGCCTAACTCCCTGGTTCTTTCTAGATTGCAAAATCTTAGATTCCAATACAATGCCGTGTTAAGTAAAGAAGTGGAGCAATACTCGTTCGACCAGGCGGCAAGATACCACACGGAGATAAACAAGTCAGGCAAACTTCTGGCAAACTCCCTGAAGCCCAAGCGGGAGAAGTCTCATGTGGCAGTCCTGTCCGAAGGGACAAACGTCAGAAGTCTGGAACAGCGGAGATCCTTGACATCTTTAGGAGTTTCTACAGCTCCTTGTATACCTCTGAGGTGGTGAGTGATGTGACCACTATGCGAGAATGGCTGCGAACGATTGCACATCCGACGTTAGACATCGAACACGCTGCGGACCTCGCATCCACCCTGGATTTAGGGGTGCTTAAAGAGGTCTTACTGAGCCTACAAGGGGGTTTGGCTGCAGGGCCGGATGGAATTCCAACTGAATTTTATCAACAGTTTCATAAAGGACCTTTCTCCATTCCTGTTGCGGTATTTTCAGCTCCTTCAAGAGATGGACAAAGACCCCGGCGCCTTTGCGGAGGCCACGGTGGTCGTCCTGGAAAAACCTGGAAAGGACCCAAAGCTGGTGGGCAGCTACCGCCCGATATCCCTTCTGAACGCAGATTACAAGCTTTACGCTGCGATTCTGTCTTACCGTCTTAATAAGGTACTCCACTTTCTCATCCACCCAGACCAATGCGGCTTCGTGACTGGAAGGTCCACGGCAGACAATGCCCGTTTACTATGCAATCTTCTTGACCTGGCTGACCGCTCTCTGAAGAGCCTTTCATTGGGTTATCTTTGGACGCAGAGAAGGCCTTTGACAGACTGGAATGGCCCTTCTTATTCCTCGTCCTTGAATGGTTTGGTATCCCGGCCAAATTCATTGACATGATTCGCCCTATGTATGCCCGGCCTGTGGCTAGGATCTTCGCTAACCAGGCGTTGTCCAGTCCTTTCCATCTGTACAGAGGCACACGGCAAGGTTGCCCTTTGTCCCCCCTACTATTCAATCTGGCGCTGGAGCCTCTTGCTTTGTGCATCCGCCAATCGCAGACCATCAGGGGCTTTGAGGTAGCTGATATGCATATTAAGCTTTCAGCGTATGCTGATGATCTTCTTTTCTTTCTGCACCCCTCATCAGTTTCTCCTCTTCTTCAAGTGATTGACCAATATGCTAGATTCTCGGGCTACAAGGTTAACTGGTCTAAGTCCGTGGCCTTCCCTTTGAACCAAAGGGCTCACAGCAACCTGATTCAGGACTTCTCGTTCCAGTGGGCTGGGTCAGCCATACAATATCTTGGAGTCCAATTCTCCTCACCCTTGGAACAGACTATTCAGCTGAACGCTGCGAAGATTGTAGATATTGCCCGATCCTTTACTACGAAATGGTCTCCTTTACACCTTACATGGTGGGGCCGGCTAGAGTCGATCAAGATGGTCCTTGTACCCAAAATAAACTACATCCTCGGGATGGTCCCAGTTCTGTTTGAGAATGCTGTCTATAAGAAGGTGGAACGGATACTGAGCACCTTTCTGTGGAAAGAGAAGACGCCCCGAATTGCTCTTGCGAAACTGAAGGCGCGCAAACAAGGCGGTGGGGTGCAATTCCCAGACTTCCATTGGTATCATCTAGCTGCGATATTAAATCAGGGTGGGAAGTGGGGAGCTGATCTCACTCTCGCTAATAAACCCGTCTGGCTTTCTCTGGAAGAACATCTTCTTCTCCCCTGCCCGTCTCAATTCTGCATGTCCATGCGACACCCCGTGAACACTGGAGTGGGCGGGGTAATTATGGGCACACAACAAGCGTTTCAACAACTGCTCCCTCATATAGCCCAGGAGAACCCACTCTCCCTGCATACTCCTATTTGGCGCAATCCTGTCTTCAAGATCAACAAAGTCCCCTTCTCGTGGCCATCTTGGCAGCGCTGTGGCGTCTGGACCTTGGGCCATTTGATTTTGGATGGCGTATGGAAGTCTTTTAGCCTGCTTCAGGAAGAATTTACCCTCCCTGCGTCCTGCTTCTATCAATACCTACAGCTCCGACACTGCTTAGCCCAGTTGAAGATTAATCCTCTCGACCTTGATAGGTCCTGGGGCTTATGTAAGCTTGTAACCGATCTGTGTCTACAGCGTGGAGGCACTTCTCGCTTTTATGCTCTCTTTCGGGACTCCTATCCAGATCAGACATTGGGCCTCCGGAGGATCTGGGAGGAGGAAGTGCATGGGTCTCTAACTCCCTCAGCTTGGAACCTGATGTGGGGTCCTATTGTTCGTACCTCGAGATCAGCTTCCCTCACGCAAGCTATGTTTTTTCTTGCTCATCGTGCTTTTATCACTCCGGTCAAGCTTGCCAAATGGGACTCTGGACAGACCCCTCAATGCTGGTCCTGCAGGAGCGCGATAGGTACCATGAGTCATATGTTCCTGGAATGCCCCTGCGTTCAGGGTTTCTGGTTTCATGTTTGGAAGAGAATCCAGAGAGTGTTGGGTTTCTCCTTCCCCTTGTCCTGGCGCATAGTAGTGCTACGATCTCTGTCTGAAATTCCTGAGCTGGGTAAAGAAAATTTTGTGCATTTAATTTTATGCTATCCGTAGCCCTGAAGGAAATCTTGTGTTCTTGGAAAGACCCCTCGAACCTGCACTGGGGCAGCTGGTGGAACAAAGTCTGTCTTTACAGTCGATATGAAAAAGCCTGTGATCGCTCCTCTGCTCGGGGCGGGCGGGGGAAACCCATGGAAAGGTGGGCTGCCCTGGATCGCTTTACTTCTATCTCTGATGTTTCAATAGGCTGAGGTGTAGTTTTCGGAAGGCTTGTGAGGTGTTGGGGTGGGGTGGGGTTCTGTATCTTCTTTAGTATTTTTGTTGCTCACAAGGTTTTACATTACTTTCCTGGTGAATGAGCTTTTGGATTTGTTTGTACTCTGTATGTATTGTTCCTGCTAATGTTGTACTTATTGTCTTATGCAAAATTGGAATAAACATATATTTAAAAAAAAAAAAAGAAATGCATTTGTGTCTTCTGTGTCTCGTGTATACCAAGAAACGCCTGTGATAAATTCATAAAATGTAATCCCCAGAGACCATATGTCCATCGATGCGTTTATCGGCACGCGCTTGTCGGCAGTTTTTGCATCAATAAGGACCTTTATGATTTCTGGCGGATTATAGGTTAAGGTCCCGCAAAAGAAATCTAAGCTTTTTAAGCATTTTGTCGATCCCAAATCACACAGCTTAAAGATATACGTGCCCTCTATGGCTTCGTATACGATATTATCAGGCTTGATATCGCAGTGTGCCATTTTAAAGCGCATATTCAGATATTGTATGCCTCTGAGACATTGTACTAGGAAGGCACTGCTCAGTCGTCGTGTCAGAGACGCCTCACGCATTAACGCATTTAGCGTATTATATTGCTTCATGTGCAGACTTATTATACAATAACAACCGTTTCTGAAACAAATATTGGCACGTAGCGCTTTGACAATATTGATGTGGTGACACGCCAAAAGGGTTATGCATTCTAACAGCGCTTGCTTCAGATTGTACCGGTGAGGACACGGAATGATTTTTATTATTTCGTTATATGTGTTTCGTTTATGAACGGACGTAGCATCGAACGATACATGGCCATCAAGAAACACATTCTCTATGTCGATGGCGGCAGCACCTTGGGTAAATTCATACAGAAACACAGTTTTAGGAAGGAAGTTTGCCATGTTATATAACACACTAAGCACTATTACATCATGTTACCACCAACGTATTGTTAAAATTATACAAACAACTATGCCTGTACAAAAAATGATAACTGATACAATGAATGACGCTGACGACTTGGGATCGGTGAGAGACTCCATTGGTCTCTCCGATGTTGTTGCGCTGGTCGTATATGCGATCATGCTCGATAGTATAGATGTAAATAGAACGCTTTTTGTGAGGGTTGCGGCATCGGGCGATTTGGCTGTAATACTGGCATTTCTTGTCGGAACGGTAAAGGTGCTATTTGTAATACGCGTAACAGATGCATCGGGAAAGGACCGGGAGCTGCTGGGGGTAGCTGTAGGCACATCGATAGTTTCACAACGGACTGTGCCTGACGTTGGATGACATCGTCGTGGACGAGTGGCGTCATTGCTAATAGTTGTATCTTCCTCCGCTACTTCGTCGAGCGAAGGCGTCAGATCATCCTGCGCAAACGCACGCAACACACACACAATCGTTGCTATAAACACAAGCCGCATCATTATATGTGTAAAAATATTTATTTAAATGTTACATAAGATTAAACAATAATAACCACCGGTGTGAGGGTATAAATGTTTTTGTTTTTACTGTTTATCGCAAGGCTGCAAGCCGTCGACACTCAACCTTATCGATTGTATAACCTGTGCCCATTGTGCATAACGCTGGGTGATGCTGTTCCGAAGTATCAAGTGCGCCCGATACCTACCACGAGGGATGACGATAACGATATTATATTTATTTCACGAGAAGCACCTACACCGGCTTTACCCCCTATCAACTATCTTCTGCAGGGTATTACTGCCAATGCGGGGACGAAACGTGTCCTCTATAGAGACGATCAGATATCGATTAAACGCGGAGATGCATATTTAAATGGGCAATTTTATCGTTTAGTGGTCGAGCAGATAAAGACCAGCGTTTGTCAGCAAGATTGGTTTAACGAGTGCGTGCTGCAAAAGAATCCGGTGCCCCTGTGTTTGACCGACATGTGCCAACACAAAAGCCCAGATTGCGCTATCAAGCCTCACAAGACATGTGTGTATACGTGCGATTATATATCCGCCGATAACTTGTTATTTTCTGACACCGATCCCTGTAATGACAAATGTACCTACCACGATACTGCTGCGGTGATATGCCCGACCTTTCAACGATACGAACATTTTGCCTGCGGCGCGTTATCGCACATTCACATGGTGCGTTCGTGTAACGAGACTTATATGGCTGCTCCCGGCTATCAGTGCGCGCATCAGTTGTTTGCTTCCACCGCGTGCAATTCGCTCCTTTCTATGAACGTTATTTCTAAAGATAGTCTCGTGGTCCAGTGTTTTGTCAACAAGACGCATTGCCGTTTGAATAAGCACACGCTGCAGCAGATATTAGATGCCGATTGGTCTGCGGCATGGATGTATGGAGTGCCACTAACTCTGCCGGATCGTAGTAGATTTGTTGAGGCGATGCCTCTAACGTACGGCTTTATCGACAACGCGTTAACATTTGTCGGCCTCAGCAAACTGTACAACGATAATGCCTTCTACAGAGCCATGGCGTTTATGTGCATGACCAAATGGGCCATCAATCCCACGTACGGCATCATCGGAGCTTACTGCATACCCGCCAAACAAATGTGCTTTACCGGTCAAGGCAACGAAGCTACGTACCTGTTTGATCAATACCGCGGCGCCAAGCTTATAACGCACTTGTACAGCAATATATCTTCGTTGTTATGGCGGGACGCGATACAGTTTATGTCCAAGCTGATTAAGCTACACATGCCTCCTAACGAATGCTATCATAGTCTGGACTCTGCGGGCAACCTACGCATAACAATCGCATCATTCACGTTTGGGCCAAATGTTGGCACCTGGATTTAGAAGATAATAACATAGATAGAGGGGATACGTTTATTCCCATGCTTAACAATGCGCGCAGCGGATCTTTATTATTGTACGACGCCGAATTCGGGTTATTAAATTATATCGAACTCATGCGCATGAAACATTACACGCCGTACGTGGCATTCCTGTTGACTCGTACGTTCGCTACCATTCCAAAAAATTTAACTCGGTATTTTATAACCACACACTCTACCTACGTGAGCGTCGGCATGATACAAAGTTTAGAACTACAATACAATCAGAAATATCTTTTAATTTCTTATGTCTTAGGCGGACATTTGGGAAGCGCGGTACGGCACAGTTTGAGCCCGCTCTTGCAATTTGACAGCGCTGTCATCTTGTCGCTTCACGAGACCCATGTGCCGAAATGTGGTATCGCTGTAGAATCGTCGTACGTGGTTATCTCTCTGCACAGCTCCATGTTGCAAGGATCCTTTCCAGACTGTCATCGTGTCTTGGATGTGCGTAAAGAATGGGACAATACAACATGTTTATACGATACGTTATATCGACACATGTTTGTATGTTTATACACCGGCAATATACACGGCGCTTTACCGTCTGCATCGGGATTGGAAGCTATTGTGTGGTTGGGCGACAGCCACGGAGCGCTATTAACCTCAAAACACAGCAGCATTATTCGCAATATTCCTGCCATTATGTTGTATAACAACGTAATTGTGCAACATGTCGCTCCGCATACGAATCTGAGTCATGCATACTATGAAGCTCTGGAGAGCGATACTGTTGCTGGAGAAATCGCATCTTCGGTTAATACATCGGGATGTCTTGCGTATATGTGGCCCAATCAAACACATATTCATACGCCGGTTAACGTACAGATATGTGCAGAAAAACAAGTAAAAGATGCCTACATATTCTCTGTTGATAAGCAATGGTATAGAGTATTATCTAAGCCGGCGCAGCGGCATGTTTATGCGGCCGGTACCGTACATCCTCGACCTGTATTTCTAAAACAACAAACAACCGCCGCTCCTGCTTATACTTTATACGCGCAGAACTTGAGTCCGGAGGCGGAGATAACGCAGCAGCAGATTTCTACAGAAAATGCTAGCACTGCCAGCGCCGTTCAAGAAACATTTCAGCTGCTGACCTTACCCGCTGTGATATTAAGCGTAACGACTATCACTGTCTTTGTATTCTATGCAATAAAAAACAAATATAAATATAAATATATAAATATAAAGTGACTCCACAAACCGGATTTGGTGTATTTTCTAAATATACGTTCATTTATTACAGCACTTTAGTCATTATTAGCACACACATGCAGGATAGTCGTCATAATCGTCCGTATAGTCTTGTTTTTTTTTGCACAGCGGCTGGGCTACATGCGCTCCGTCGGCATCGCTATGTCAGTCTTTTCTTCATAACGCTTCTTCTCTGTGGTCCACGAATGACGGTACGAGGATCGATGTAACACAATCCCATTTCGCGTAACGCTGTGTGTGCGGCGAGATGCCTGGCTGTGCGTTTCGTCCGTGCCGCAACAGTGGCAAAATAGATGGCTTCTCCCGAATCACAACGGGTTAGTTTGAGTCACACGAAAAACACAGGCCTGTGCGCAGCTCCTGCTTCGTGCAGCCAATCATAACTGTAGACGTATTTTGGCCGACTGCCCTGGCACAGCCAAGTCAGCCTGGTAACTGAATCCAACATGATGGAGCGCGTCGGCCGTCACACAATAATAATAATAAGTGCTCGTCGACAGCGCATTCTGCGTTTTTTATTGTATGTGGCTCCTCCTCCTAATCACGCTTATCCCATTACTGTGCCCAACATGGACAAGGCCGTGATGTTGGGTTTTAAAGCCAAATAGACGATGCCGATAATTAAACCCACTATTATTAGTGCTCCAACGCCGCCGACCCAGCCTGGCATATTTACTCAATCTTGTCTATTATCGGTATGAAGCGACCATAAGTAAATATTCTTCGTAGGTGATATGGGTTTGCGGGGTACGCTGCTGTTTCTACTGTTATGGCGACAGTGCATGTGTACGTTTCACTACCTGTGCCCTTTCTTTGAAACTTTCTTTGACCCTCTCTGGAACCCTACCAATATGGATGTTCTGGAAATCGACGAGCCGTTGCCGTTTGCGTTTCAGATGCATTGTGGCTCGCCGATGCCTTGTCTGATGATTAATGCCTTACGGGCTTTGAAGCTACGTATCGTGGATTATAAACACACTAATTTTTATAATACATTATTAAGTTTGCCAGAGTGGCTGATCGACTATATCTATAAACTGTTAGAGATGGACGCGGTGGCGTGCAGAGTCACGTCAAAAGAAAAAGTTATGTCTGATTTTTTAACACTGCCCAAGGCTGACACTAACAGATCGACTTTTTCGGTCGAATTCCTGGCTCCCAGCCTCCTCAAAAATGAACACAGCTGTTTGACCCAAGGGTCTCTGTATGAAGAAAATTTTTACCTGGCTGCCTACGGCGCGTGCGATTTGAGATTGTTAAGGCACATACTGTCTGTGACGACGTTACCGGTAAACTATAAGCCGTGTCTGACGCTGCACCGTAAGCTCACTATGCTGGAATTTTATCTGCTAGCAACACAGCTGAGTTTCATTTATCCATGCGCCATCCATTTTTGCGCATAGAGCCTCTGAGCCGGCCGCGTTAAACCAATATTTTCACGACAATTTGTACTGTATGGATCCCATGACTTGCGCACGATTTTTGCCGCCTACGTACATATGTTTTACAAACATACTCGTACGTCAACTTGTACAACAGTGTAGAAATCCAACCTTATTATTCGCACTGATTCACACCTTTAATCCTAACGTGACTTTAGCGATGTTTTTAGACACGCTACAAATGCAACCGTTTGTGGCTGCCAATTGGTACGTGGAGAAACGGTTGTGCCAACGTCCCGATTTAATTCCAAACATGGTGGACGTTTGCACGGACATGCTGGAGGATGATCTCGGCTGTCTGGATGGTTCAAAAATAGACGAGAGTCTTACCAACGACTTATGTAACGGCTATATAGATCTGTTGTTTCCCAGATATAACTTTTTCTACAAGAGTCACGACTTATTAAAATTTATACTGCAAGACATTACACTTGCCACGGTGATACCGCTAAGAACGTATTGTCGCATCATACCGACGACGACGACACAGTTGCCCGCTACAGCCGTTGTTACGCGTGATCCGAACACGGTGGTATATCCGCTATGAGTCTCTTTATCGACATCTCTTTAATAAACGAAACAGCCATTATTAAAACCAACTTACCGCCGTATGTATTTCGCGCCATCATCTCGTTACAAGTACTATTTTGTATAACGATGTTGGGACTATTGGGCATAATATTAACTTATTATAGTGTACGTTGCTACAAATATTGTAAGAGTCGCACCCGAGGCTATGCAAGAATATTGAGATCGCGGCACGCCCCGTTGACACATTTTACATTAGACACGGACAGCGACGCCGAAGATATCATATTAGACGCTCTTCATCCTTCCACGGCGGCGCTTATACAACAACGGCAAGAAAACTCCGAATCTACACAAACTCCGCAAGATATAACAGTGAGTGATTGACGCTTTACGGTAACGGGACAACGATGTCATGTTTCTACGATATCGCTGAAACATCAGATGAGCCATCCACAGACAAGGACTGCTACGACGACGTTCTTCCTCGGCCCCTCAGCCATCTAAGCTTTTTTTGGCCCGACCTGTCGATGCAGGAAGCGCACGTTAAACTGGCTATGGAAGATATCGGAACATTTATCGTGCGTCCCAGTTCACAGATTGGTCAATACAGCGTATCTGCACAAACTGCGAATGGACCCCGGAGCGCTCGTATAGAACAGACCGCTTCTGGTTTTAAACTCGCCAACAAAGAAGGCGACACTTTATCGCAGCTCCTCGGCAAAGTGATGGCAGTCGGCACGCTTGACGGTCCTGACACACAAGAGGAACCTTTGAAGTTTACTAAACCTCTGCACAGACCGCCGAGTCTATCTATTCCAGAGGACCTTGTAGAAACGATGAAGGAGCGATCCGAACCAACACCGATAATGCCGAAGACGGGGCCGGCGGCGGCGGCGGGTGACCCTTTTGTGTTTGATCCGGCGGTACAAACACCCACGACACCTAAACTCGTCTATCTAAAATCATTCCTATCAAAGAAAAGGTCACCCTACCCTGTTTCTGCTACCACCACAGACACCGACACAAATGCGTATGTGCCTGACATGGCCGCCAAACATCAATACTATGACTTTAAGCCTATTGTGCAAGAGCCGTTAGTGCGGCGATCTATTCATGATAATTGTAACGGTAACGCCGTCTGTAATAACGATAGACAATAGAAATGCGTACTAAATAAAATTATTTATTGAGCGAATTTCGATAATATCGCTTTGGCTGATGATTTTTCTTTAGCAAACATGAGCGGCATCTCTGCCGACATGAGAGCTTCTTTGGGCACCTGTTCTTTAGCATGTTCGTCGGAAGCTTTAGCCAGTGTTCTTTCTACGGTGCCTTCTGTTATTTTCTCCGTAGTGCCCACTTTTTTCATCTGTTCTGCCATACCCAGCATGAGAAGTCTCACAAACTGCTCTATAGAGTCTGAGGTTGTGACGGGTTCGTTTTGCACAACCTTTGCGGAGGCGGTCGTCTTCACCTGATCCGTAGAAGCAGATATTATGGCTTGATTGGCGGTAGCGAGTCTGGCTAATTTTATATCAATGTCGTTGAGGCGCGATGTAAGCGATTCTTCGTGTTTGCGTTTCTTTTTAGCCTCACGCTCGGTTTCTAGAAACGCACTAATAATCGGATACACGCGTTTCTCTATATTATCTATGGTATCGCTGGTGGGCTGTACAGGCACCGTGTACGATATCGGCGTGGACGCCTGGTAGATAGGATACTGTGGCGCGCCGACGTGTAACGGTTGAGGCTGCGGCACGGAGTAATAGGGTTGTGCGCAAGGCATATACGGAACGTAAGAAGACGCGTGCGATAGCGAGGGAGAGGATGTCGGTGTCGTCGACCCCGGCGTTGTCATCGTTGTTGTACCCGTTAACAAATCATCCGCTATACACTTGTCGGCCGCTTCCCCGTTTATACTTTTAAATTTTTCTCGTCCGTCTAGAAGATGTTTTTCGAACGACGATTTGCCCTTGTGCAGATACAGCAGATGGCTGGCGTTTAGATTTTTCTCCAGGTTTCCCAAAAGTTCGTTATAAAATTGTTCACAGTCGTGAACGGAGGAGAACACCGAAGCCTCATGTTCCGGAGTGCTTATCAAATGTTGAAGCAGTGGGTTTAATAGCGGTGATTCGGCAGATAGCAGTTTGTCGGCTTGAGATAACTGTTGAGGCGTTCGGTTTTTATTGAGATGGCACTGAAGTGTATCGAGACACCCGTGTATGTTTGCATAGTCCGTGTAGGTAGAGTAACAGCCGGGTCTCGCGGGCGCGTAAACTGCGCTCAGTTCGACAATGATGTCTTTTTTACCATAATTGACCATAGACCAACTGAAGCCGTTGTTAAACTGCTTCGCTTTGGCCCAATAGGCGTGCGTCCGCTCGGCGGTGTTTAGTTCTACGACGGCATTAACGGCACATTGGTTCGGGTTAAATCTGTGCACGTGCCAATAAAACAAGACATCGCCCAACGGTTTGCCCTTATGTTGCCACAGCAGATATGCGGGGGTCGGATGCGCCATGTATTGTACATCTTCTAAATTTAGATAGTATCGGTGTAGAGCGTGCGTAGCCAAGTCACGCTCGTCAGCCGGGCAGGGATAGTTGGCAGCATTATAATCTTTAGGATCGGCGTCGTAAATGCCCGCGGTGCCTACCAAAAACATTTTGTCGGCGCGGAGCATTTTTTGTTTTACAGCGCTGTACGTGTCGGCGGTATGTTCAAAACATATATCGCACAGCACAGGCACGCTGTCTATGACCTGTGCGTCGGTGGCCATCGTCGGTGTGATCGAATAGGACAGGTTTTTCAAATCGTACGCGTAATAACCGTCGGGTCGCTGGACGATCACGCTATCGCCGGTTTTGTAGATGGGTTTGTTGATGCGCATGATATCAATATCGGCAGCGGCTACCTCGTCTTCAGTTATCGCATCGTCGTTTGCAGCCGACGTGGTCATCGACTGAATCGTCTGTGTCATCGTCGCTGTTAAGTCGCTCGGCGGTGACGTTGTAGGGGTATTTACGCTTGACAACTATGTTGCGGGTTCGCAAGACGTGTTCCGTAATTGCCGGTACGGTTTTGAAATTAAACAGAAGGTGTTTTTGAGTCCAATAGAGAGACTTTAAACGCGGTATGAATTCCTCTTCCAGCAACGCGCCCGGAACGTGCGTCACATCGTTCAACCACAGCTTTCTGTAGGTCACTCTGGGATTAGCGTTATATACGGTATCGAATTGTCTAACCTTAAACAGATAAGACGATACTAATACTTCTATAATATCGAGCTCGAGTCCGGCCGTCGCTCTGTTATTATAAGCTACGTACTGCGATTTAATATCTATAAAAAGTTGTACATCGTCGTAGGTCTTTTCCTTGGCGCATATCGTACACCGATCGGCTTCGATTATCTGTACCATCGTAGGATTAATGCGCACGAAGCACTTACGCTTCATCTGCTCGGCGACGGACAATAAATTATAAAAGTACAAGGGACAGCATTTATCTGTGTTCAGCGAAACCATGTCGGTAGTCGATGCGGAGTCACCCATGCTTCTGTCCACCGACAGTATCGATCGTCGGTGGAACGAACTTCGCCGGTCCTTGGACGGCGAGGAGGGAAGGATCGACGCCCCGACAAGCAAGAAACAAAAGTTGTCGCTGACGTATGAGCGCGGCGGCGAAACGATGCTCAATATGTTTTTGAACGCATGTGGGCAGGATGCTATGAGCGAATTGAACGTATCTTTTCTTCACTCGAGTGAACTCAATAGATGTCGTATTTGTCTGGAGTCTATTGAAGACCCGCTGGAATGGCACAGACGCCTAGACGCGACGGCAGAATTGTCGGCGGATCAGGCGGTTGAATTTTTATCGCATAACAGCGTGAATGTGACGCGTGCCGATTTAGAATATCACAGAATGCATTCAGAGTCTATGAAATCCACGCACGATATGCTATCTTTATTGTGTCAGGTCGAATATCAAAAGTATCTCAATATACAAGCGTTTCAATTTGTGCGTTTGAAGCACGTTAATACAGACTCGGAAATGGTGCTCCCCAACACGGCCATGATTACGGCAAGCAATGGTCAAATCGCCAATATAATAAAACTACTCAAAGTTCAAGCTAATCTAGACAAGAGCAATAGCACGTCACAAACAAGACGCGCATAACAAGTGATCCGAAATATGCTGGTTAATATTTACAATGACCAACTGTTTGCATTTCTGGCACAGTCCGTATTTCTGTTTAGAGATATTTGTGTAAACGACAAACGGCGCGACGGGCACGGCGTGTATTCTGGCTTCGCAACAGCTGCTCACGAACGTCCTGTCATCGATACAAAATATACTCTCGGCGTGCTTCTGCTTAAACACGTTCGATCTCGTGGTGATGTTTTTGTAGCACGATGTACATCTTAAATCGGGATCCTGTAGATACATCGCCGCAGCGTCGGAAACAGTATGCGGCACTAGCACAAGCTGTTGCATGTTGTACATGATCCAGTTGATGTGTATATTTAACGTATAATAAACGATACATAAGAAGGCACGCACGCGTGAAGATGTCGTGTTTTTTTCTAAAGCCGTTAGCAGTTTACTCATTTTTTTATACTTGTTCTGTCCCACACACCACGGCGGGGATAGGATATTCCGGCACAGTATAGCAAACAACGATTTGGTCCACGGCAATACAAGCGGGATCAAGTACAAAGGATGGCTCAACTGGCGCGTGGTCAGAATGGTCATGATAGTTTGTATTTCGCTGTTGTACTGTGCGGAGAGTGCCTCGGTGACAAACTGCTTTGTATATTGAAATAGCTGCTTATGAAAACGAAATGATTCGCTTGTCTCGTACGTGTTAGGCAACAGATGTCTCCAGCCGATACAATGCGCCACCGATTCGTGCGACGATATAGACAGGATACACTCTTCCAACTCGCACATAGATTTGAGTTTTCTGATGTGGCAGTACAGGATAAAAGAATAGCGAAACAAGAAAAAATAAAATTGACGAATTATCACAAGACGGAATACGATAGGGTTTGTGAGCCGCACCGGTATGCTACAAATGCGCCATAAAGAAGCGATAGTCAGTATATCTGGGGACGGAGTTATGCATTCTTTATCGGGGGTTAGGCATCGCAGTACAGGATCGGTCTGTTTGCTTGTCCGGGGGTTCAATTTCGAGTGAGCGTAAGCTATAAAAGGACCTATCAGTTTGGCATCGAAGCACTGGTCTAGAGCCAGCCATCGGTGAACAGTTTGACGAGTCTTCGTGTCCTGAACGCGCATCCTCGCCGCCTCAAGATGTTTCGTATCCTGCATGCTACTTCCGACCTGCGAAGCAAACTTCAAACACTAGAATGCACCGTGGACGATGTGCTTCCTGTCTTGTTTCAGCACGCTCAGCCGCTGTTGTATTTATGCAGCGATAAGCAAACAGAAATATACAGCGTGTATGATGAGCACGTACCATATCTGGGAATACCGCAAAAGACATCCGGAATATCTTTGGATGCCTGTCTAAGACAATTGTCCTATTACGGCGACATGTTCCTGTGTTCCCTAAAGCAGAATAAGCATTTGATGCCGGTGGGCGAAGCGCCGACGACGGGTACACAAAAAATCAAAGCATCGACCGTGGAAACGGCTCACGGCGCTTTGAGAGAGTATATGCGGAAGATACACAAGGGAGCCGATGAGCTGATTAAGATGCGCACCATCTCTATTACCTATTGGGACGGAGAAGATAAGCACGGGCTGTTGAACCAAGAGAAGCTGCTGTTGCCGCATCAGTGGCTGGATAAAACATGCGAAGCCTATATACAATGTTTACGTGTGATATATGCCTCCGAAATGCCGTGGAGTGTTTTTGAAGGATTGTGGGCATCCATGTGTTTACCGGGCTTGCCGCTGAGCGTGAATGCGCGCTTCTTCAAACCATTGTTTGTTCCGAGCCTGGAAAAAGAATTCAGCAAGGACAAGGCTGATTTTCAGTGCACGCTGACTGCAAATCATTTTACGGGATTCGGTGTGCGGTACACGAAACCTGATTATAACATTACGGAAGGAAACGAATACTGTACGATGAGAACGTTTGAAACGTGCATGCAGTACTTTGACATGTCGTCGCGACAAATGTGCGACATGTTGGCATTGACCTCTGACGTTTATAGGGATTTTGCTCAAATAGAAAAACAAATGTTGCTGCTGGCAGCCACGCATTCATACGCCGCAATTGTCCAATCTATATTGGCGGCCAACAGACGCATAGTGTGTGAAACCGGCCAATTGCAGTCTTACCACAAGCTGGGATCCGATGCACAATTGCTGAGCATGCTCAACAAAGAGTTTCTAACACGGTTCAAGAAGGACATGTTGCATCTGATCGAATTTTCTATGACGCTGCACAAACCCATTACAAGTTCGTCGTCGATTGTTTTCATTTCTTTGCCGGTGTTACAGTATGTGCCGGCTGACGAACCTAAAAGCGCATCAACCACCTATGGCAAGGTAAACCTGACCAATGATGCCAAAAACACAGTGACGGGTATATATTTTTTGCGGAAGCAAAACGAGAAGTTCGCTAACATGGTGAAGGAGCTTTTTCCATTGTTCGGCGTACCGCGTTTCAAAGAAAACGAAAACCTCACTGGCCTGATGAGAACTGTAAGCACATGGTCTCAGTATAATACCACCGAATACACGGAGCTCGGAAACATCAAAGGCAAGGAGGACATAGGCCAGCGCGGACAGTTTTTATTATCCACCCCTTACAATCCCGGAACAACGGATAAACCGGCGGCTAAGTATTGTATAAAAACACTGTTTGCCGGGCACGGAGTCCTGAGTCACGTCGTCTGCCACAAGTTGGTGCTCATCAGCATCTATTCTACGTTGCTGGTCAATGCTGCGTACACGCACAATAAATTGTATACGGCGTCTAAAGAATTGAATAATATGCTGCAGATGCACGGATGCAATACGGGCAGCTTATTGTCTTGTATGGAGGGATTCTTTACAGCATTCAAAACAAACAAGATGTTTCTCAAGACGGCGCCCGCCGTGAAAGATTCCGAACAAGTGTTGAACACCTTTAGCGATTTGACCTTGGAGCACACCAATCTGAAGGGCCACATGTTTATCGCGAGTCAGTATTCTACCCGAATCAATTTAAACACAATGCAGTGGTGTCAGAACAGCGCCTCTATTGAGGCTGCCAAGACGGTAGGTCCGTATGTGCGTCAACTGATCGACAATGTGGATGTTAAAACGATGGTGCAAGATGTGATAGACAGCAACAAGCAATTGGTGTACCTGCGCCCATTTTATTTTAACTTAGCCGGAATATCTATTCCTATAGCATCGTTGGTAACGGATGAAAAATACATCAAGAGCCCGATGAGCACAGAATTCAAGCTGAGTTTTTATAAGGATCAGGTCACGGCGCCGAAGTTCAATTTGCAGCCGTACGACTTCAAAAAGGGCTACAAAATAACACTCGAGAGCAACAACGAAACATACACGAAGGATTTTTTTTCCTGGAAGAACAACGGGTACCTGGATGACGAGCCCAACAACGATTACAAATTAAAAGAATTTATTAGTTACATCACCGACGTGTTGGTCATCGATTCCGTTACAACAAGCATGATCAACAACTGTAATTTTACAGAACCAATGTACAAAATGTGTCTTGCGCTGTTGAAGCAGAAAAAGATAGATGTGATAGAGGATGAGCCGATGACGCACGCCGCATGTTTGTCGGCCGCGGTGGCGTTGAAACGTAAACGAGCGATGATGGAAGAGGAAGACGAGGAGGAGGAGGAGGATAGTACCAAGCATCGCTGCAAACGCATTTCCGCGTCGTCGGACATAATGGAAGAGCTTGCCTTGGACGATGACATATTGAAAACCTTAAACATGTAAATAAACTTTCCGAGTTGGCTCGTTGACAAATATCAGATAGCAGGCGATATAGCACATGATGAGCGACTCGGACGATGGCATTGCCGATGCGTTTGTTGCCGTCGTACCGCGCAGCGCTTGCTTAATATTGTGTATCTCAGAAACAATAATGCCGCTTAAGATATGTGTTTTGATATTTGATAAAATATGCAATTTGGATAGGTAATAGCGATAACATTTGTGTGCCAGAGAAAGCAATTGATCATCGAAAGGTATAGCGGATTGTGACGCGGTTCGTAAAATGCATATATTTGGACTGTACAATGATTTGTCAATGATGTTATAATAAAAGATGTCTGTCAAATAAAACGGTAAATACGTCGCTTTATTTTTGGCTATCTGTATGTTATATCTGACACGTTCAGAGTATAAGATGCTGTTGATGTTGCATGCGCCACGTATTAGATGATGAGGGTACATCAACTGATGCAGCATCTTGCTTAACTGTACGCGCTGTTGAAGCAAAGAACCGAGGGCGGCCTCTTGGTTTGCTACTAGCGCTGCGAGGGAAGTCCATGTAGCATAGTTGAAGGCGTGCAGACTAGACGGCCATTGTTGTGCGGTGGCTATCTGAAGTTTGTAACATTTGATCCACCACAACAGTAAATCTGTATCGAATGATATCAGAAAAACACGTTTAGTACCCACGAAACATGCGAAGGGATCGTCGTCGATACAGCATGGTTTCTGAAGCGCCGCACCCGGCGTGTGCAGCACACGAGGTGATTTTCTTGCAATACGTTTGTACTTCTGAGGGTTATTGAAATTGACCATTATTTGTATTTGATAGTATTTTATTAAACTATTAAAGTCGTCTATCCATAAAGCCATGGCCGCGTGGTGGAAAAATTACAAGCCCTTGTATATCTATGACAAAAATAAATACGTGTCCGATAAACTGAAGGAGTTGGACGCGCTCACGGTCGGCGATCAACAAACACGGTCCATCGTCGCGCGCGGACGGATCGCGTGTGGCAGACTTTGTTGCCGAGGTAAATAAGATTGATTTAGGACAGGCTGGATTTGGTCTTACAGTGCCTAAAGCGGAATGGACGCTCGCCGGCCGCGCGGCACAACTGGATATTTTGATTTTGCAAGATGCTATCTGTGAAGCGGTTGTAGAATCAGCGGCGATGGTGTGTTGTTTGCTGGCACAGGCTATACGCGTTCATATAGAAAAGACGCGCGCGTGGCACGAATGGACTGTGATGCTTCCGCCCATGCAGAATATTGTACACATGACACATTCTCAGTTGATTGCATTACACAAGACATATCATAACGCCGTTGATAAGTATATAACGGCGGCGATAAACGCGGAAGTGCCCATCATAGAACACGCGGGACGGTTTACATCGGCCCTTATTCCCGAATGGAAGCTGCTGATGCGCTATTCTTTCTCCTTCAATAGCACTGACGTAGCCGCCTTTAAGCAAGTATTACAAAAACTAGCTAGTATCATGCACGGAGGAGGCAAACTTCAAAGTAGAAACATTTTGACCGGCGCGGCAGCGGCGTCTCAATTCATGGCCGCCGTCGATTCCGATCAACATACGGCGATAATGCCACTGTGGTTTGTGCACGCGAGTGACCGGGTCATCGTAGAGTGGGTCCGCGCAAGAAGCCGTAAACGTTTACTAGAGTCGCTCATATGAACATACGATGAAGCGGGTCGTAAACGCGATGCTAAACGCCAACTCTTATTGCTGGCACGAATCAAACATTTATTGCGTTTAATCGACTATCGGTATTATGACGACGTAATTTGCCTCATTCCCGAACGAATTCTGACCAGATTAGACGATGTTGCAGAGTCGGACGAGACTTTTGCCGATGTTGCCGAGGAACGTGCTGTATTGGTGCGGATCCATTGGCTGCGCATGACATCTACCGAACGACAAAAACACAGATCGTTTCAGTCTTTTTTGAACACGCAGACATCGTCCGTATCGGTACACCCTGCCGCCCGTAGTGTAGCCGTGGTGCTGGAAGAGCGTGAGCAGCAACGTGCGGACTACCAAGCGCTACACAAATCGTACCTTTCATTAATAGATAAATGTAAAACTGTATGCCCGCGGTGGTCTAACGACCGCGAAATGTCTGATGTTTCCGTGCAACAGCAACAACAGATCGACCTCCTGCAAGGTACGATAAAAAATTTGCAAGACAGTTACGATGCGCTTGACAGAAAATATAAGGCGTTGTGTGACGAGCATCGACAGTGTGGGAAGCAATCCGAAGCGCAGCGATATAGCTCATCTAATTCTGACGCGGCTCAAGTAGATCCAACGGCGGAGTCGGAAACGCAACTTTTACGTCTCACGATCCAAGATCAAAACGAAACGATTCAGCGATTGAGGAATCATTTAGACGAGTCACAAACATGTCCGATAGCAACAACGGTACAATTAGAAGAGAGCATAAAATTCAACGGACGCACCATGGTCGAATATATGAAAAAATTTATAACCTTATATAAATTTATATTTGTCATCGCTAAAGCCATCTACACCGATAGAGAAACGTTAGCCGCACTTTTGTACAGTTACGTCGAACAATACGCCAGCGTGTTGATACTCTTTATGTCGTTAAACACGAACGCCACGTTTTACACCTCCAATCCCGTTGCTGATTGGATGACGAACAGCAAATGGATTCAGCGCGGACTTTGCATCGTACCGACACTTTGCGACGATATCGACATGGAATTAGTGAATGAATTTCTAACCATCGTCGATAAAGAAGATCTTTTGTCTCGTGGATGGGCTAGCTATTCATCTTTAACGTTAGACGCGTTGCTGGACTGTGAAACAGACGACGATTCGGCGACTAACGCAGAAGAACATGCACCGCGGTGTTTAACAAACTTGTTTTACAATGTCAATACGAAATGTCATTTGGCAAAACAATACTTAAACGAAACCGAAGATGCGTCGAACGTGTTATCTTTTATTATTCAACGGTACCATCTTATGAATACACAAACGCACAACGCGCATCAGATGTTTGTTTTAGACGTCAACAGGTTTCTGTCTGTAAATAAATATAGCTATAATGCCAGCAAAGTGATAGAAGACGAGGAAGGTAATGCACGGACGGCCTATAATCGCGAATCGCCGTTATTAACACGCGAAACCATGCTATCGGCCACGCGGAATATTACAGGATGATTTAACATCAAGCTGGCAGTGACGTTTTCAGATCACGACGTGTTAAAATATGCGGCAGCCTCGCTGCCGTTGCTAACCATAACACTCGTCGCGCCTCATCAACAATATACAGCTAGTTTATTCTTAGAAGTTATGCCGCTGGAATATTATCGGTCTATAAGTTTACCTGCATTTGTGGTAAGCTCCGACATCGCGACTTGTTATATGCACTGCGCATGCACGTATATCCCGTTGCAAGACAACCGAGATTTAGCGCAGCATCTGTGCTTCATCGTCGCACAGATAGACGCCACATTAATATTATGTTTGCATTCTGTACCGTGGGTGTTTAATTTTCAAAATCAGAAAGCGGACGATGCAGAAAATCGATTTCCGCCCGTGAACAAACAAGATATGGCCTTCTTGTATACGCAATACAAAGAGTTAAATCTATCGGACGATGTTACTATTTTCTATCAGAACTCAATGCAACAACACCTGGACTGTTTTACGACAAACCTACATAAGCACATTATATTCACAGCAGATGCTACCGTCACGCATCAGATCAAGATAACCACCGATGCATCTAACGACGAGAACAGCAACATCATAGATCGGTTTTGTGTGGTGTTAGAAAAAATGGATCCGTTAAAGGCCGAACCCGCTACTCCGTATTTTACATCTAACGGCGTGTATCACATTCCTTTTTTCGGCGACTCTGACGCCGAGTCTCCCTATGAGCAGTTGTATCTGTGCAGAGCTCTGCTATGGGTTATTGTGTTTTACGTAAAGTATCTAAAATGTATTTACGATTCCTTTTGTCTTTACAAAGTAAACTATGATAAGCACATCGACAGCATACATTCGACGGTAAAAGCAGTACGTGCTAAAATAGATACAGACAATACCGATAAGCAGCTTACTGAAAATAGAGCGATGCTAGAAAACAAAATACAAACGCTGCAAGGCCACGAAGCTGCTTTGAATAAAAACTATCAACGTATATGCAACGAATACGCCGCGTTCCTATCATCCTTACAAACCATGTATCGGCCTGCGACAGTATCTTCTTCGCAGTCACGACGCAATACCGGCGCCTATAGCATCGATTACACACTTCCACAATACAGACGTGTTGTACACACCGATACTATACAAAATATATTATGCACTCTAAATAGTAATAACGATCAAATACAGCAGCACGCCCGTAACTTGGAGGCGCCTTCGGAAACAGAACACCAAGCTTTACTGCACGACCAGAAACAGCTGCAGCGCTTGATTGAAGACAGCCTACATCGTTATGGATCGTTAACCTCCGCTTCTTCTTCAGAAAACGAACCGGTGTTCCTAGACGACAAAGATGCCGCCTCCGCGGCCATCTTGACCGCTAACGCGCCTCCGTCGTTGAGTGTGAACGCCGCATCGACCGATATTACTACTACCACCGCTGCTGTGTCTATAGCACAGACCCCTGTTGTGACCACATTGCAGGCTCCTCAAGAGCCTTCCTCCTCTTCTGCATGCGATATCAAACAACATGCACAAGTACACCATTTTGAATATCATAGTAACAACCGAGACCTAGGATTTTGAAATGGCATCACGTTCGACGATCACAAGGCGCCGTGGACGTGATGACCGTATCGCATCGCGTCCGCTATTCCTCTTTTGCATGCGCGGCGCTGTACGATCAACTCGAACGAATCAATATCCCTCGAACGACTGGAACACGAGGGGGTAAAAAAAAACGAAACGAATCCTAACGCTAAGACAACAAATTACAATTCGCATACTATTTGTATGTGTATCACGTATGCATGACCTTTATTGTGCGGTGTCAAGAACAGATAATACATTTGCAATACAAATATAGAAAGCAGTCAAGCGGTTTGCGGCGCGAGTGCATCTTTAACGTGTTCCATCTTCGCTTTATCCTTATCGGGGACCCGTTCGCTAAACGTCGGTGCGCCCAGGCGAAGGTTGTCGAGTCTGCTCTGTAAAATGCTATCCAGCTGCTCGCCGACCGCCTGAGGAGTGCTGTCTAAAAGCGCCGTCGTATCATTTGTGTTATAATAATCCCCAACTTTGCCGAAGCCTTTAAAGTAATCGTTGACGTTTGATATGGAACGCAACATTTTTGTCTGTTGATCTAAAAATTGTCGCAGGTCCACGTCATTGTCGTCGTCCAGCAGCTTCGCATGCGAAAATAAACTCACCTTTGTGAATAAAATATTTTCAAAGTTTTGCCTGTGTTCCTGCAGCGAATGTTGAATGCGTACATGATCTAACGCATTTGCGTGCATTTTTTGTAGCTTGTGCTCTGTCATCAGGGCCAACAAGGCTTCTCGGTAGAGACAGCGTCGTTCTGCTTCGTCGCTCGATTCGTTCATCCGTATTAACAAATCGCCTACTTGACGTTCGGCGTCAAACGTCTGCTTGTTGAGTTCTTTACATTTATTAGTAATGGAGGCAATCTCCAGACGAGCCATATTGTTGCCGATGGCTTGTAATTCGTTCATGGCCATGTTAAAGCTGTGCAAGACCTTTAGAAATTTATGTTCCTCGCGCGCCATGGCCATCAACGCACCGTAGTCGGGATGTTCAAACATACATTTTAAATACGAACCGCCGATATCGGCTAACCTTTGAAGCAGTTGAAACGTAAAAGATAGTAGGAACATTACGATTTGGACTGGCTCAAGGTGACGCTGTCGGGTGCCGTGCTCGTGAATAGTCTGGCGGATTGTGTCAATACCGGTAAACTGGTCAATCCGCTAAATTTGGTCAAGAAATGCCGTGTCGTGTCTTCCAGATTAAAATACTGCGTCGGCGTCAGCCCTTCTCCGATGATACGTGGGTTGATATCGCATTCGAAGGCCGTAGAGACGTCCTGCATTTTACGCAGATGCACACCGCCGCCCTGTCCGACGACATAGCTGTCCGCAAACATCAAGCCCAAGTCGCCGTTGAACGGCGTTTCTAGTCCCTTTTGGCCCATGGCTCTCGTGAACACGGCGGTTTTAAACTCTAAAGGATTTTTTGATACAGCGAAGCCGTGAATAGATTCCGTTACGTCGAAATAATTGCCAGCGGTCAGGAAGGATTCGATGGGAGACCCGGGCAAATGATGGTTCAACGCCCGCAAGTGGTCCACAGAATCGCTGATGGGCAGGAGAGTGGGCGATTCGCAAAACCGACTGGTGATGGGATCTGGATAGGTGTAAGAAGAGTGTACGAGATGGTGCTCTACCGGCGTATTCAGGGCCGGATTTAGCTATACGCCATGTACGCCATGGCGTAGGGCCCACAGCTGCAAAGGGCCCACAAAAATTGAAGTAGTTAGGCTTTTTTTTTTTAATAAAATAAAAAAAAACCTGCTGGCTGCCGCCGCGGGTTCCCCTCTGCTGCCGCGGCAGCATGGACTGACCCGCGGGGGCCCCCTCTGTAAGCTCGGTCCCTCCCTCCGTGCCTCCGTGTCTCCCTCCGTGCAGGCTGTTAGAGACGCGAAGGCAGACTGTCTCCTTCGCGTCTCTGTTAAGCCCGCAGGGGCTGATGGGAAATTTCCCATCAGCCCTGCGGGCTTAACAGAGACGGGAAGGCAGAAGGAGACAGTCTGCCTTCGCGTCTCTAACAGCCTGCACGGAGGGAGACACGGAGGCACGGAGGGAGGGACCGAGCTTACAGAGGGGGCCCCCGCGGGTCAGTCCTTGCTGCCGCGGCAGCAGAGGGGCCCCGCGGCGGCAGCCAGCAGGTTTTTTTTTTAAAATAAATTTTACTTTAGGCCGGGGGAGGGGGAGGGGGAGGGGGTAGGACTGGTAATTGGGGGGGCTGGGACTGGGGCTGGAAATGGGTTGGGACTGGAAATGGGCTGGGACTGGGACTGGAAATGGATTGGGGGGATTAAGGCTGGAGGTGGGCTGATGAGGAGGACTGGTAATGGGCTGGGGGGGGGTTAAGACTGGAGGTGGGCTGATGGGGTTAGGACTGGTAATGGGCTGTTGGGGGGGGTTTATAACTGTAAATGGGTTTTGGGGGGTTTAGACTGGTAATGGGCTGTGGGCTGTTGGGGGATGTCTGGTAATGGGCTATGGGGGGGGGCTAGGACTGGAAATGGGCTGGGGGGGGTTAAGACTGGAGGTGGGCTGATGGGGTTAGGACTGGTAATGGGCTGTTGGGGGGGGGTTTAGAACTGGTAATGGGGTTTGGGGGGTTTAGACTGGTAATGGGCTGTGGGCTGATGGGGGCTGTCTGGTAATGGGCTCTGGGGGGGCTAGGACTGGAAATGGGCTGATGGGTTAAGACTGGCGGTGGGCTGATGGGGTTAGGCCTGGTCATGGGCTGTTGGGGGGGTTTAGAACTGGTAATGGGCTTTGGGGGGGGGTTTAAGACTGGTAATGGGCTGTGGGCTGATGGGGGCTGTCTGGTAATGGGCTATGGGGGGGGGGGTTAGGACTGGAAATGGGCTGGGGTGGCTTAAGACTGGAGGTGGGCTGATGGGGTTAGGACTGGTAATGGGCTGTGGGCTGATGGGCTGATGGGGGGGTTAGGACTGGCAATGGGCTATGGTGGGCTGACTGGAAATGGGTTGATGGGGTTAGGACTGGAAGTGGGCTGATGGGGGGTTAGGACTGGTAATGGGTTATAGGGGGGGCTTAAACTGAAAATGGGGTGATGGGGGGTTAGGACTGGTATTGGTTGGGGGGGTTGCTAGGACTGGAAATGGGCTGATGGGTGGCTAGGACTGGAAATGGGCTGATGCAGGGACGAGAAGGGAATGGATGCTGGGTGAGGCTGGAACTAGAAGGGAGCTGATGGTGGGGGAGGATTAGAATGGGATGGGCTGGAAGAGTAAAATGGAGAAGGGAAAAATATTTTGTGTGGGAGGGATAAAACAATCTACAATTGGCCGGGTATTGGGAGAGTAAGTGGGGATTGAGGATGGAGGGGTAAAATTTGACTGGATGAAATAGGAATGAGGAAAGAGCAAAAGGAGAAAGATTAGTATGTTAAAGCAGATGTAGAGAGAGAATGGAAAAAAACTAGAAGAGAGAAGAAAGGACAAATGGACAGCAGACGATGGAGAGTTAGCAGAAGACATGAAGAAACCAGAAGAAGAAAGTGGCTGGAGCAATTGCAGCTGAAAAAAATGCACAAAAGGTAGAAAAAATCTCTTTATTTTGAATTTATTAATTGGAATATGTCAGCTCTGGTAAATGTGCATCATTAACGTCTGCGCTTTGTTTAGTACAAGAGCAAATTAATGTATAGTTTTATTTCTACAGTGTTGTACATTCCAAGTTTGGCTTTTGGGATTCCCAGTTTAATTATTGTCTTCCTGTTTCTAAAATGTGATTACTTGTTTGGTGATGGTCTATGTTCTGCATGTGTAACTGAGCTGAGGTGTTCTGTTTATATAATTCCTATTTGACATTGCCACTTGTTCTCTTTCCCCAGTAGGTCATGTATTGTTGTTCTCTGAAATGTATTGGTTTAATATTTGCAGTGTTGCCTTTTGATTGGTAGAGTATGGTGCTTTGTGAGTCCTGGTAGTGCTGTTAGGATACGGCGGGTTTGCTATTGGTTCTAAATGGGCAGTGTTTGTAGTAGTTCCTAATGTGTCTGGCAGTTGGCACTGGATTATAGTAATGTAGAAATCTTTTAGTCTTTCTTTATCCATACACTCATTAAGAGGCACGTTTACTAAAAGTTAGTATATGGTAACATTATGCAAATATTTATGCAAATGAGGCCCCTTATGCAAATGAGGCCCACACCCCCCTTGGGCCGCCCCTGCTGGGGGCCCACAATTTTTGTTGGCATAGGGCCTCACTCAAGGTAAATCCGGCCCTGGGCGTATTATTCACGTATCTGCCGTTGAGAGGTAAAATGCTTTCGCACGATTTTGGTGACCCGTTGAATGTTTCCGGCAGCAGACAGTTGTACCAATCTAAAACCATAGTCATGCCGCTAACGGCGGCGGTTCTTTTGTCCTGCCCCAGCGCCGTGGACGCGTCGTACAAGTCCTCGGTGGACACAAAGCAGTTGTTTAATCCACTGGTATTACTGATATACACATTGGGATAGACGACGCCGCAGGCGCCGGCGTGACCGGGCATTAATCCCATATCCATGGTGCTATTGAGCACAAAGCGAGTGGGGTCCGTCGACATGTTACAGACGGCTCTGTTACCCGTGACAAATAGCGTGCCGTTGATGGGCATGGCTGCCATGGAGTACCCATCATATTGCATGGTACGTACGCACATGTAGGACCATCCCGAATAGTATTTCTTATCAAATCTATGCACCAGGTTCGTATAACTGATCGAGGAGTAAAAATGTGTGGCCATGTAGATGCTGTACAGGGGTCGGGTCGCCAATTCATGCCGAATGGCGCATCTACGTGTCAGCCACAGCGGAGTGATGACTCCCTGGAAAGGCGATGCGGGGTAGGCATACCGTGGCCTGTTATTAACGACGGCGTTCAGAAAGTGCGGAGACGGGTTAGATACCATTGCGTGGTAGCGGTAACAGTCCTGCAGTCTGCAATGTAGTCTGAACGGCGTTACGTCGAATAGCTGCAACGTCGTAGGCGCCTGAACGGTTGGATCGACGGGCGTGAAGAAAGCAAGCTGCGCGTTATAGTCGTCCAAAAAAGCGGTTTGATGTTTGGATATGTACCTGTTTCCCAGATGACAAAAGTGCGTGTTTCCGCGACAGAAAAAACTGTGCTTGTACAGCATGTTGACAAATTGATAGACGTGTGGTTGGTTTTGTACAGCTTGCGTGACTTGACCAGTGAGGGAGTTATAGGAAAACGCCGTGCTTCCGTCGAATAGCAGCGTTCCTTCTTGTCGCACGGCCGTGAACATACAACACTGATTTTCGTTGTGATGCGTACCCACCGCCGAACGTATAACAATTTCTTTATCCGCGACGACGGCGGCGAAATAGTTGATGTACGTTTGACAGAAATACACATCATCGCCGGACAAGCCACTCTGTCCGATACTCATCCAGTATGGTAGAGCGGTCACCGGCAGCTTGTCCACGCCGTGCTTTTCTAGAATGGCCAAGAACATGTTGGCGCCGCGTTGCAGTAAACTTTTGATGTTCAGAAGATCGGCCAGTTTGTCGATAGAAAAGAACACGTTAAGGTCGATCGGTGGACCTCCCGGAGGTGGCGCGACAAACAGGTGCCCGTTGTTCATAACCAGGTTGATCAGTTGCAGGATGCCGCGTTGTGCGAAGGGATCGCCGATCACCAACGAGATGCCGCGTGTGGTGATGATGTGCTGGAGCAGCTCTAGGCAAAACTGTGCCATGCGTCTCCCGTGCGTATGAGCGTCGTCCAGCAGATCTTGTAAACCCGCTTGAAATGCGGCATCGTCGGGCATATCTGTCAGCAGGAGACGCGTGCCGACCAAATAATAGAGAGAGATGGCGGTGACGTTGCTCATGGCCTCGTAGCACATCTGTACGTAGTTGACAAAATCTTCGTCGTGGCCGAACAGTTGCATGAGGCCGGATAAGACGCCGATAAATTCGGCGTCTATGCTGCTCATAACGCTCGCGTTCCACATGCATACGCGCGGACGTATAACTAGCTCCGTCGTGTCGTGCTGAACGGTGACGCCTTGGCATAGCACGGGAAACGTCATATTTCTCGGACTAAATTCCAAAACACATATCGGATGTTTCAGCTTATTTTCCGCGTTAGAATCGAAATATAAATTATACACAGACTGATAATACTTTCTGTCTCTGTCATCCGCCGTTAACGCGGGAGGCAGAATCTGTACACTGTCTCTGTATTTGGTGAGCAGGAACAGATCCTGTATGTTTCCGTACTTGTGAAGATCGCCGAGCCGCACTTCGGCCACGCACCCCTGTTCTTCGCAGTTCATAATATAGGTGCTGCCGGGGCTTTTTAATGCCAATTTGGCTGGCGTGAAGTCCGTCTGTCCCGTATAAAAAGCTTGCGAGCGTATGGTCGCATAGCACGGCGGTATCGCACCTACTGTGTAAAAATAGCGCTTCAGCTCTCTGCGTACCAGCGGTTCTTGCATGGACGGACCGTCCGTGTTGAAGGGCACGTCGTCTAGACAAATCACAGGAATGACAGAATCGTGCAGCGTGATGCCGGGCACCAACATAGAAGGTTCCATGCCGTCTTCAGGATGCATCAAGGTGTAGGCGGCGTTTTGTCCCATGGCAGCAAACTTCTGGCATTCTGATCGAACGTGTTTGGTCGCCATCTGCCGAGACACGAGGTTTCTCGACCACTCGACGTTTAATTTTTCATTATCTTTGTCAACGCCGAGTGTGTCATAACCGTAGACCTCAGGTTCGAAAAACAGTTTGTAGACGCCCACATTGCCGGCCGCCTCAGGAAGAATACGCTTGGGTAGTACCAGAACGTGGTTGTTTCCTTGATCACGAATCATGTTGACGCAGGTCTCTGCCAAATCTTTAAAAAAGGCAATATCGCGATTAAGAACGCCCGTCAGCGTATTCTCTATGTTGATGATATCCAGTAACGAGCCCATGCGACAGCGTTCGTGAGCATAATGCTGCCGGACGTGACCTTTTTGCATGATCATCTCAGAAATTTTAGGCTGTCCGGCCACGTAAATGTAATGCAAGCGCGCTATGGTGGCCTTCCACGTCTCCGTGAAGCTATGCAACTGGTGCTCCATTTCACGCATCTCCTCTCCACGGTCGGCGTTCAAAAATATCTCAATTTGCGGCAGGTACGTGGTAAAGCAGTAGGTGTCGATGGTGGCGATCATTTCTATTCGTCTTTGGTACGTGGTGCCCGTAAAGGTTCTGATGGTGCCAACCTGTGCCAGCGCCAATTCGCGTTTTTCGATAGTGTATTTAAAACTGGTGGAGGCTTGCGGCAGACGTTTGGGCACGAGCGCCGTACTGAGAAGATGGCAGGCGTTGAAATTGCTTCGCATGCCCGGTGTTAAAACGCCCAAGTAGCGGATAGTCATCATAGGCACAAGCACATCGGTGATGAAATTATCCATTTGCATGCCCGACGGCTGAACGACCTGAGAAATTATCTAGGTCCTGTCGCTCATGTACCGAAAAAAATGAACCAAAAAATCCTCTCCGTTCAAAGCTGTCAAGTCGTACGCGTCTGCTATCATTTCGGCCAAGCGAGCAAAGTTAAACATGGACGGTGGGTCTATGTTTTTGAATCCATCGGGAGGGACGCCGCGGCCGTCCGACCCGCTGGCACTATAACGATGAGGCATCGCAGACATTCTTTCAGTCGATACGACGATTCGACGATACGGAATCCGCTAACGATTTACGACAGTCGGTGCCCACGTCCGCGCTACAGGCCGGTACATCCGGTAGATCTAGAAGAGGCGAGTCCGCGTACGCTTCAATCTTTTGCTCCGCTTGCTCAGAAATCTCTTCGAAACACCCGTCGATTTGCTCTTCGAATTCGTCCGCGATCAGATCCGACACTTGCTGAAACGCGGCGGTCTGCCGAGACAGTTTTTGCAAACGTTGGTTTACTTTGACCGCAGAGCTTCTTTTAATATTGCTTACTTTATGTAGAGCTACCATATAGTCTATGTTCGCCTCGGTGGCCTTGATCGTTTTCATTTGGTCGACGGTCATGGATGCGTTGATCATCTGTCTTAGTAACGCTGTATTGTTAAGCTTCGCCGCCTGCGACTGTATAGACAGCATGTGCGTCTGTTTCTCGTAAAATGGGTCATTGCTTGGTTTTCGGTTGTACAACTGCGCATTCAATTTATTCAACCGGACCGTGCTGACGGCTAAGGCTAGTTCTGGAGCAGAACAAGCGAATTTATAGATGTCGTTTTGAGTGTCACCCAAGTTGTCTATTTGGGATACCACTCCGTCCGCCGATAACAAAACGTGTTTAGCGCGCATCATCCAGGCTGTTTTGTCTAGCAAAAATTGTGACATGCCGCTGGACCGACTACCGTTATTTCCCATCGTTAATACCTCCTGGACAGAACCTATAGTACAGGATTTAATTTTAACGCAAGCCTGTTTGACTCTTTCTCAAAAACGATCTTCGATTGACGTTGTGGCTGCCGAGAGTCAAAGATGCTTATCGGCCGCCTTGTCCCGCACCGTTAGGCGTGATACATCCGCGGCGGCGGCGCAGCAGAAGTCGTTTGTCTGTTTTACTCGTGATGCTCACGTTCCTCGCATGAAAAGGCTTCTGCATGACGATATTATCTTAAGCCGAGCTCTGACACATCTCCACGGACTGTTAAACACGCACAACAAATTTGAAGCGGAGTGCATGAGAAGCCTGGAAGGCTTCGTCCTGCAGAGCACCATGAAGCGGGTGACGCAAATCTTATCCACGTTTACCAGGGCGCACACAAACGCGTACTACAGTGAATTGTACAGACAGTTTTTATTGTGGTACATACTGATCGGCTGTGTGCCGTTTACCTTTATATCGAGGAGGCATCTCACCGAAGGACTGGTCGACTACCACAAAATTCCTCGGACGAGCGCAACATTTTTCAACTTATTTCGGGTGCGGGATTTTATGGCACAGGAAGATAACATCCGTCATTCGTTATTTGTGTCGCTGCGACAAAAAGTCGATAAAGTATTGACGGACGACAGCTTTTACATTCGCATGGGGTTTCCGAAGTACATCGCCTCTTTGCTGGCTAAAACGTTCGCCGACGACGCTCGCTATAACGTCGGCACTAACATTTTTAATTTCATCGTTCTTCTCAGAACGTTAGTGGACGGCGCGCTTTTGTACATTCCTGCTCTTTCGTCATCGTCCTCCGTAGATTTGGTGTACGATCCCGAGACGGACGTCTGCGTGGGCACCGATGCGTCTTTTGCTGTGTACGACGTGTTGTTGGCGCATCCTATCGAGCGCGGTTCGCCGCCTAAAAGCATAGCTTCGTTAAATCGTGCCACGGCGGACATATTTATCGACCTGACGCAAAACACGTTTCGGGCTTGTCAGGAGGCGGCAACACGCATCGCAGTTATGACCGAAATGCACGCCAAAGATGCGCGAGCGCCGCAGAGCAACGCGGACCAGCCCGCGTTTGATGCCAGTAACACGTTCTTTAATCAAGCCACGGACAGTGCACTCAGGTAAATGCTTATGGCGCAGTACACCGCTCCGCCGCGGCAGCCCTTCTTCGATCATCACGTCGTACGTAACGCGGCTGTGGAAGAAGAACTAAGGGTATTTTTTGACACCGTGGCCAAGTACAAGAGCCTAGCTGACGTTTACACCGACGTCGTTTCTATATTGCAGCAAATACGACAGGGGCGCCTGCCCAATAATCAACACACGGAGCGGCTGCCGTACGATGTAAAGCACAGTTTATTCTCCATTATGCAAAAATGCCAACAAATTCACCACCCGTCTTCGTTACATAACGCGGTCAACATCGTCGATGCAAAAGATAACGCCAAATTGCTGTGTTCGTTCGACAGGCCTAATCCTTTCCACACGCTGAGAGACATTTTCTCCCTGTGGACGGTGTTTTGGTCGGGTGCTTTGACAGGCCACAGTCAATTCCAAAGCAGTAACGTGGTAGAATATGCCAGTGCACGGAGCGCTCAGGTGGCCATCCACCAGCCATCGCAAGAAATCGTTCACACCTGGAACTGGCTTCTGAGAGCGTCTGGTGATTCCATCGCATACGCCGCAGGCGTCCAGTCACAAATTAATTCGGATGACATCGTCAAAGTTCTACCCTTCTTTACGGACCCGATCGAGCGCGCCGTTCATTTGGCACAGTGCACGCAAATCGCCGCATCTTCCTTGCTATATGACCAGCAGAGACCACAAGAACAGCGTTCCGATGATAACAGCAGGGAGGCCGATACACAGCAGCGGCAGCATCCGCCGTGTTTTAGGGACAGAGGATTGCCGCGGCAAGCCTAGTTGAAACACTATAGAGATGCTGGCGGGCGAATTGCAGTGCACGAATCCCCATAGGTGTGCTAACTCTACAAGAGACATTATTAGATTGTCTTTAAAAAATAAAGTATACACGACGGTGTTGGTCCTGCGTCTTGCCATTTTTTGATAGGTCACGTTTGGTTCTCCGCTCAAATTGTTCTCGAACATTTCTATAGTGTGGCTGCCGGCGCGTAATTCTTCGTCGATGGTCACGCTTTCGATAGCGATGCCTGTAGCGGCGTCGTAATACACAATCAGTCTGTCATCTAGGGCGACGTCGTCGCATCGTAAAAGGCCTTTATTAGACGGCATAGCGTTGCGCTAAAGGTTCGTGCGGATGAATAGGTTGCTATATCTTCCACGAAGGGCCATATACCGTGCTCTGTTAATACACAGAAAGGTTTCGTGTAGCGTCTGGAATTGTCTGTGCACATACGAGACGTGCACTCCTCGTCGTCGGCCGCGGACCACCAGCGCTCGTTTGGATCTTGTATCACACCAAACATCACCGTGGGTGTTAATAGCGGCTGTGTGGCTTTGCGGTCCGCTATGACGAAAATGCCCAGCAGTTTATGCGTGTTGTGACACCACACGGTGTGCCAGTTTAGGTTAAGAAATTTGTTCTGCGACGACGTGGCAGCGATCCCCGCCGGCGCGTCTTCGTGAAACAGACAGGGAGATAGCAACCGCAGCCGGTCGGTTTCCGCGTACAGGGTGTTCAGCTTAGCTTCGACGATATTAATGTGCTTTTTCCGACGATTCAGTTGAAGACTGTACTGCGAAAAACACGCTTTGGCAGTATCCGTATATCTTTTTTTCAAGCATGCTTCTAATCGTGTCTTGAGCGTCATCAGCGTCGCCGAGCCTGTCGGTGAAAAGAACATCGTGACACAGCGTGTGACCGCGCACGGTCAACGTGCCGTCGGTGGTGAAAGTAACCTCCGGGCGAGATAGCAGCTGCACGGTGGCACGGATCATATAGTACAGTTCATTCAGAGATTCTCTGTAATGCTTATGACGATCGACGTAGGATTGAAGGATGACAACGCACGAGACGTCCGATGTGCGCCACGCGCTATATATAATCTGAGGCACGAGGTGTGCGAATGTTGGATTTTTGTTACAATACTTATTCTGAACGTGTTTATAGGATCCGTAGATACTGTTTGCGTACGCGCTAAACCAATGCGTCATAAAGTCCGTGTAGGTCTGATGTTGCGGCGCGGCGCAATAAAACAACTTGTTGAGCCACAGCAGCAAGATTTTATTGACCGTGTTTATAAACGATTTGTGCCGCATAAATATAAAACAACAGTACCTGTTTAAGGACTTATCGTATTCTAACAAAGGGGCTAAACTGTCTATAGAGTCGCCTATGGAGGTGCATTCCTCGGGCTTAATTTTCTGCGAGTTAATGTACAGACTGGAGAAGATCTGATGCCGCTTGACGGCCAGTTGCGAATTGATATGAGAGGGAAACAGCAGCGGTCTGTTGTAGACGGTGTTTGTGTCGTGCAGTTTGGCAATGAGCGTAAACGCATTGGTCACGCCATATAAACAGCTGGTATAATTAATGTTGTTTATAGCGAGCGCGTCGACGTGCGTGATCCGTTCACCTTGCGATCGACATATCAGATCGAAATAGCTTTGATACACGGAATGGTCGACCACGGGAATATTGATCGTATAATTGCTGGAACGTAACTCGTAAGGTGTAAATTCGATCCGTGTGCTTTTCACGCCGTCTACCGTGTAACACTTTTTCTTGTCGGAGACAAAACGGTTATTTTTTGACTTTATGGTGCTGCTCTGTATGGCTTTATATTGTTTCAAGCCCACGTCCACCACCTTAACCTTCTGTCGCTGATTGTACACCATATTAACATGCTGCGTTGCCAGCCAAAAATCCTCAAACCCCTTCAGCACAGTTACAAAAAATCCTCCTAAAAATGTTCCTGTCGGCTGACGGTCCATCGTAAAGCTGTTGGTAGTGTGGGGCGCGTTCGCAGATTATACCATGCCGCGGCCACCCATAACAACCTGTGTCACTTCAGCTCCCATTTTTCGGTCTTGTTGAAAATAAGCTTGGCCGACTTGCACCTGTTTTCGCTCCTTACTCGATACAATCGCAGTATACGGAACAGGACGCGTGCGAACTATCTTAACAACGGGACACGTTGTGAATATTTTGAGATGCAAACATTTGTATAACGCAACGACCGTATCGTATTCTG
The DNA here is from genome assembly GCA_033557465.1 of Ichthyophis bannanicus. Classification (NCBI taxonomy): domain Eukaryota; kingdom Metazoa; phylum Chordata; class Amphibia; order Gymnophiona; family Ichthyophiidae; genus Ichthyophis; species Ichthyophis bannanicus. The sequence goes on from CM066051.1 coordinate 6,871,520, forward strand.
CATCGGATGTCAGCATCAACGGCGTATGAAGCGTTTGGTACAAATGCAAATGGCACAGTTCCAGCGCGCCTTTATAGAGCTCCAATTGCCCTCGCCAGAAGGCGACGAGCGTCATTTTAACAGTGCCCGAAACGCGGAAAGATTCGAGCACGTACAATATCACGGCGGGCAACAAACCGTCCATGTTCCGCCAAACAGAACGAACGCAACGCAGATACATGGCGGGATGTTTCGATGCAAACGCGGTCGCGTGGCGAAAAAAAAGAGACCTCGCTATGTTACGACACGTTAACGTTTCAACGGCGCCCATGAGAAGCAGCGTCCGGTTCTTTGTAGAATCTTGCGCGGCGCGTTCACACGCGTCGATGGCCGATTGTATCGCCGACATCGCATCGCTCCTGTACGTCGCCAAGCTGGTGGAAGAGTGCACGGGAAGTGACTTATCGCGGGACGTTGCCAAGGAGTGCAGAGACGTGGAGGAGTCTTTTGTAGCGCGTGTTATGACCGACGTACACAGCGCGGTGGTTTCGTTCACGGATGGATTTCCCGGCGCGTTGGACAAACCATTCTTCATCGCCGTGGCCACCAACTGCCGCATACACGAACGTCAGAACGCAGATGCGGCGACCGGTATCGCGCCGCAGTGTTTGTTTTCATGCGCCGCCGACGATGCCGTTTATATCGACGTGCAGGCCGATCCTTATTTTTTATGGCTGATGGGAGACCATGTGCTGTATCGTGGAGACGGACCGGAAACCTTGTTGCGTTACGTCACAGGCTTTTATGAAAAGAGCGATGAGCGCGGCTCCCGAGGCAATCCTCGACAAGCTGTAAAAGACATGTTTAAGATAAGACGAACCGTGCCAGTGTGTCGGCGTTTAGCTGATGTCTTGCTAGCCTACTCTAAAGTTCTGCAGTTCGTGAGGGATCTAAAATGGCTCATGGCGCGTTAGAGCGCGTGCTTCTTGCATGCGTTTGGTCGACAGTGGCAGTGCGCACGCAGAAGCTGTGTTACGCTCCATCCGATACTGCCGCCGCGCATGCACCGGATAGCGCCAACGAACCCCGTATGGCAGGAGACGTACAATACGGACCCACGCCGCTATGGTCCCGCGTTGTGTCCACGAGTCGATGCGTCGGTGTCACGTATACCGCGGACGATTTGTATAGCTGGATGTCGCTTGTGAGAAACAGCAATGTCGGCGGAATAATCCTTTCGGATGCGATGGGAGATTTATCCGGACATTATATCGAAGCTGCGACCACTGCCGTGCCCTCCTCGTACGACACTTATTTTTATAATATCGAATGTGGCGCGGTGCGAACGATATCCTTGAACCCGGTAATCGTTATCGTTTCCACGGTGTCTTACGCGGGCACGACAGGGCCTTTAGAAAACGACACATACCTTATTACAGATAGAAAGAGCTTTACCTGCATGCCGGGACCATCGGTGCCTCCTCGATATTGCGATTACACACAGTTGGATTCCGTTCCGTTATTAAACATCGTGCCCATGTACAGTCCGATAAAGCACTGTTTTACACGCACGCGCGCGCCTAAAACCCGTTTGTAGGCAGTCTGGAATATTGAACGTTGGAAGCAAACGAGCCCTTGCTATTGTTCGTGAATGGCGGATTCGTGCGCGTCTGCTGAGAGTCCCGTTTGTGCCTGCTGTAGATGTAAATGGCCGATGCCCCCATGACAGATACGGTCAAAAGCAAATTAAGGGCGACGATGACGATCAGCCACACGGGCACGCCCGCTCTACCAGAGGAGCTCCAATCGGTCACGACACCGTAGTCGGCGAGTGGTTTATTTAGAATTGCGGTTACGCCGCCAGAGCCGTCGATGTGCCCCGCAGATTCATTAAACGCCGATTGCATAAGCGCCACCTTCTTCTGAAGCTGAGACGTAACGTTGGCCACGGTGTCTACAAAGCCGGTGAGGTTGGTCACGTCCGCGAACGACGCGAAGCTGTTTACGTGATGCGGGTTAAAACCGTATTTCAAAAAATCCGGCGATTCGAAAGAAATATTGGCCAACGGGGTGCCTCGCAGATTCAACGTGCCGTTGACGGCCTGTATTTTCATTTTGTCTGAACAGTCCATTTTATCGCAAGCCACCAGCTTACAATAGGCGTTGATGCCTGAGACGTTTCTTGCTTCTATGTAGGCGAAACACGCGGCAAACTCGACGTGCGGTTTCAACAACATGCAGTATCGGCCTTCGCAGAACGGAACATGGTAAAAGTCTCCGCCGGCGCCAACGACGATATCGTCTGTGTCTATAACGTATAAGGCGTCGTTGACATAAAACTGTCTGACCATGATAGAATAGAGCGCCATTTGCTGCACCGTCATCGGCACTTTAAACAGAACACTAAGAAATGACCCATCGTACACCGCACCCAGTACGGACGAAACGAACGCGTAATCGGGGTGCACGTTGATGAAAGGATCACCCAGAGGGCAACCGTACAGCTTGTGGTTGTGGATGCTCTGTAAACAGTTGCTGTACATGATCTCTTGATTGATGAGCTTTGTGGTGGCCTGTATAACCGTGTTACTCAACGCCGACATTTGCTGATAATAAATATCGCTTTTGCTCTGATACGTCAACGACGTCGCCGTGTTCTGTGTGACCGTGTTGATATAGTCCATTACTTGCGCAAAGCGTGCATTTACAGAGGTTTCCAACACAGATATACGATTGTTTGTCGCGTCTATGTTCCGTTGAAAAGCCGTAGAAATCTTCACCCTGCTGTTGCCTAACTGCGCTACCGTGTCGGTCAGCGCTCCCACCTTATCGTTGACTATCCCTACCGATGCCTTGAGGTAATCCATTTGTCCTCCGAGGTGCTTGATGGCTTCTTCGTTACGATAACCGATAGCCGTGGCTGCGTCGGCCTTTTTGTTGGCCTCTTTGGCGGCGTCCAGCGCCTCGTCAGCTCTGGCCATGGTGGCGCCTGCTAAACCCAGGGCCGCGGATGATGTCACCAGCGCAACGCCGGCCATTATCTCGGCAATAAACCGCTTGGGTCGCATCTGATTGGTCTGGCGCCACACTTCCGCCACACTGATCGTTTTCTGGTAGCGAGATTTAGCATATTCGTATTCGTTGATGAGCAGTTTTACGGACTGGCGGACGGTCGTATCCATATAGCAGACGCCCTGATCTTGGGACGTGGCGCAAGCTTCGTCCTTGCCGCACACGGCATCCAGGCATGTCGGTATCGTGCTCATATCGATAGCGCCGCAGATTTGATCTAGCGGAATAATCTCAACTACGTCGACCATATCGTCGGCGAATTTATAAAATCCACGTAACGCCTTGAAATGAGTGCCCATGTCGGTTACGAACGACGAGACCTTTTTATCCACGACGTACAGTTGAGAGGTAACCTCTTTAGATGTTTGACCGAACGAGCACAGCTGCGGGCCATCCGGATATCTGAAACATCGGTCGGCCTTATCGTAGAACATGTCCAATTCGTTGTACGCCACGGTAGTGAGTAGAGACATAGAAAATCCCGACGAGGGGGCCGTCTCGTCCGCGCAACGTTTGGTCTCCGTGGGTTTTCCGGCCGTACAGTTAAAATTGTCCTGAGCCAAAAACACATTCAGCTGCGGCACGAGTTGGGTGTTGAGGTACGGGAATGCCATAAGAAGCACTCCCGAGTACGATTTTACGTACGGACAATACATCGGCGAAGAATCTCCTATGTAATAATAGTAAGCTTGCCTGTTCGATGACGCTCTTTCGAGAAGAATATCCGTGTGTCTATCTATCGTGTCGCGCATAACGACAGGCACGCGAATCGAGTAGGTATCGATATGAGTCACGAGCTTACCGAGCAACTCAACGGCTCGCGCGGGATCGTCGGTGAGAATACTAACGGTGAAACGCCCTCTGTATATGGATAGAATGTTATACAGATCCAGTAAGTCATCCGTAACGGCCTTCGACGACGTCCGTAAAACAAAATAGCGAACGTCGGAGTATGCGTATTTGCTATCGGCCAAGATGTTGTGTTTGAGCGTTTCTACGTTGTGGCCGGACGTAATGACGTCCACGGTGTATCTTCTAGGCAACAACGAGAGATCGTGCTGCATGACGGCAATTTGTTCCGGCCGCACGGCGTCTCCTACAAACTCGAGGCCCGTGAATTCGGTTTGAGATGCGATTAACCATTTTATTAAGGACGCGCTGTTGCGTGGAGTCAGATTAAAGGTGGCGGGAACTGAGAGCACTCTTTGCGCACACAGAGAGGATAGGTTACATATAGCCATGGGTCCTATAGATATTTTATCGCCGTGAAAATCAACGATGTCGTGCTCAAAGATACATTTGTCACATAGCATCAGCGCCGCTAAATCGCTTGTATCTGTGAAGGACGAAAGACGACAGCGTACTTTGGTTTGGACGTCCCTCAACCTACTGTTGATATTTTCGTTCGTAAAACCTCGCCCGCCATCGTTGGATATGCAATAGTCTTTCAGACACAAACTGCCCAGGTTGGAGACACAATCGCCCATCGTGGTAGGCATCGTTAGACCGGCATACGCTTTGAGACAATTTTGTATCGCAGGCGGCACTTTGGACGACGACAATACGTTGTGGCTTGTCTTGGTTAAACGCCCCGCCATATATTCTTTCCAAAATGATTTTACCAGCTGGAGAGCTCTGTTGCCCTTGTCGCGGGTCGCGTAACACACGTCTCTGGATGTAAGCAGATCCAGCTGGGTTATTCGATGTCGGTGCATGTGCTGACACTCCGTGCACATGGATTCATCGACCACCGTGAGATGGCACGCTGCGGCATTGTTTTTAAAAGTAAACGATAGCGGCGTCCCGTCCACACACACATGCGTGTTTATCGCACTGCCTAAAGCGAGGCCCGCGCTGTTTTCGCCCTGACTGTAGTGCTGCATCGGTAGATAGTACGTATTCAGGTACGTCATGTTCTCCATGTCGACCCACTCCATCAAATTAGCGTCTGCGTACGCGCCAACGAGCAAGCGACACTTCTCATAATAAAGAGATGATGCGACGTACCGTATACATATTACAAACAAAGTCAAATAAGGATACATTGTCGCTAAAATGCACGACAGACAAAAGGTTAAAGGATGATAATTAGCGGTGGGTTAGCTGTTACGGCGGTCGTAGATAAAGTATTTCGTGTTCGACCGGTATTTTAACGACAGTCTGAGGTAGTCGCAATGCCCCGTCTAACACGCGTTTTATTTTTTCCTCCGAGCTTTCGTTACGATTAAAAACAAACAGCCTGTTGACCAGCGGAGTTCGTGCTATTCTGGGCGCGATAATGTTACTCGACTCATCCGCATAAATGCGCACGTCGATAGCATCGGGACTGAGTTTTCTGCTCAGAGGCAGCAGGAGTTTGGCGTGAGTAGGTGAGGAAACCTCCACGTGGATTCCTTTTGCCCCCAAAGAAAGCAGAACGACTGACAGCTCTTCGACGAAGGTGCGTATGGAAGGTATGCTGATACCGTGCCAAGTAACACCACCGAGGGCTAGATAGGTAGGTCCGGGACAATGCGCTATCGTAGATCGAACTTTCCACATGTTGATACGGTCGTAGTAAGTAAACATACCCGTGTCGTATCGAATATAGTCAATAACACAATCATCGCAGTGACCCAGCGTAGATTCGTCGAAATATTCAGTCCACACCTTGACGCAACACGTGACGCTCTGCTTCCTTACAATTACGCTATGCTCGGTGCATATAGGTCCCACGATAGAGAGACAGTCCCTCTCGTCGAGCGCATCAGGCGTCGTATCATAGCCTGTGACGAAGCGCAGACAGGAGTTATTTTGTATAAACGTGATGGCTGCGGGGCCCAGCGGTGTGTCGCTTAAAATGCTGTCCCAGACTTCAAATAGCGGCGATAAGATATCGCCTTGGTGACAGGCGTCGACGGAGGTTATATTTTTATAAAGAGATAGCCTGTGAGAGCAGAGATGCTGACACGCTATGCACGACGTAAGGGTGTCGGTCGACGCGGCCGAAGCGAATTGACATATTCTGGAGAAGCCGGAGTAGACAACAGGGTAGACGACTTCGCCTGGACACCAGTGCGCGCACACACGCGCCTTTGGCGATAGCGATACACTCACGCTGTCGTCAAACGAAACATAGACCGTGTACAGTCGACCGACCTGTAGGTATTCCGGCGATACCAATACGTTAGGGGCACGCCACCATTTGTCGACGACGAGACACCTGTTTGTGTAAAACGTAGCGGTAATGCCGCAGCAGCATAGCGTTAATAATTTGGAAACGATGCGCAACGATGAGGAGGACGCCGACAAAGTCATTCTAGAATACAGAAGCAATAAAAAGTTAACCGATCAAAATAGTATCGCACGCCGCGTTTGGTCCTGCACCATGCCGGTTGATAATCCCATATGGGTGGCCGACTGTGTGATTGAGCGATGCCACTGGCGACGTTTCAATAATATCTACCACATCTGCCTGCGCCACAAAACGATGCACGTGTGCAGTTCAACTTCATGTGCGGCCGTCGAGAGTGCACTCGCGATGATGGGCAATAGTGTCGCCCTGCCCTGCCGCCGCCGCCGCCGCCAGATACAATTTGTCAGTGTTGAAGACGAAACGGTAATGGCCCGCATTCTCTCTGCACGTAATAACGGCAAGGGTGATCCCATGAGAGATACGGTCAGGCAGACCAGGCTGCAGCTAAGACACGCTATCATCAGACGCTTTATCGCGCGCATGGTCCCGTTAGCCGTAGCCTTTTACAATACGCTGGCTGACGATGATTTCAATAAGGCTATAGCGTGTTTCAGCAAAACAGAATTTATAAATTAAACAAGAAGAGACATTACCGAAGACGTACATGGCGCGATGCGGCGCACAGCAACGCATCGTCGATGATAAAACAAGCTACTTGTAAAGATATACACATGAGTATCGCTACCGTGCGTGACACGTGGACCAGCAACGTGTATCCTGCCACCGATATGACTATACGCACTCTCGCTAAATCGATGATCGAGCGCATCATACATATTCTGTTTTTTCACAGCTGTCAACCGCCTCTGGCGCTTCTTCGTTCTTGTTTGGCCGACGATGAACTTCAATCTTTAGTGTGCCTTAGTTTTTTCGTCAGTCTGTTTTGTTACGCGTCTTTTAAAAACTACGAGCCCTATATTTTAAACTCAATCTTTTATCGTAAACACAAGGACGTAGATATCTCTTTCTTCACTCGGATTCACAATAAACTGATAGCTTTCTTTGAAAAGCATAAACACTTGCGTATAGCCGTTCTAGATAACTATGCTTATTTGTGCGATTTAACCATGTATTTTGATTATTTTTAACAAATAACAGCTTAATTGTCGTGAGATTTTAAATTTTGCTATATAACAGCCAGCAATAAAACGATGCATCCTACGCAGGTAGCAGCATTTACTTGTTTGTGGTTTTTTTTTAAAAGTACACACGTTTCTTCTTATACATATATTGGTACTTCGGCGCAAATATCGACATGTATGTGGGTTTACGGCAAACACTTGCACTTTTAAATAGTAAAGCTCCAGCGCGTGTTTGCTTACTCAGCCGAAGACGTAACACGGGATCCGGCATAAAGTTGCGTTGAGCGGGTATTTCAGCCACAACGCGACCAATGTCACTAACGTTTGCCTGCTGGTGTGGACAGGCTTGACGCGTCTTGCAATTTCTGCGTAGTCTCAGAAACAGTAAAAAAAAAAGCCTTGTCGTGCCACTCCACGTACGGGCATAATCACGGGCCGTGTGAACTTGCTGCGGGTAACATCCAGAAACGCAGTAAAGTGGGGTCGATGAATGATGCATGTGTAAGGTAAACATGACGGGTCGGCCAGGAGCGGTCGGGGGTCTGTCTGCGCTTAGTCGCAAAATTGCGCTGCTGTATCAGCGCGATCGGTTCATAGTGCGCGGCGCGGACGTCGGCGTGCTAATTGAGAATAATAATGCCTTCTCTCTCTCTTGCAGACGGCTCGCGGACAGAACCCCGACCTGGTGGTGGTGGACGAAGCGGCATTTATATGCCTCCCGGCGCTCCTATCGTTGATTCCCCTGATGGCCATCGACGGCACCAAGCAGATACACGTGTCTTCGCCCGTGGATTCGTCTGCTTGGATTTCCCGCTTACACGAGCTGGTGGATCCTGTCACGGGACAGTCTAAAATTCACACGGTGGTTCATCGCTTTAAATGCAAACACCACGCCGCGTCTGCGTCGTCGATAACATGTCCCTGTCTGGACGTGTACTGTCCTGACCATATGACCGTCGACGATACGCTTAAAGAGTTAATCAACCTTGTTAATCCGACGGCTTTTGATTCGGAGTTGACGGGATGCGTGGTCGACGCCGGACATGCAGCGGCGGCGGGCTCCTCGTCGGCCAATGGAGTCGGTCTCTTCCCCAGTCACGCGTGCAGACGCTTTCTGCAAAACATCGCCGTCGATGTATCGGATGAACGTATCGTTGCTTTTTACATAGGTCTTGATCCGACCTTCTCCTCCGGTACCATGTCGTCGGTAGGATGCTGCGTGATGGCCAATTTAGAACACTCGACGCCGGGACCTAAATTAGTGGTATGTGTGACGTACGATTTACAAAACAAATTGCGTATGTCTGGCAGTGTGTGACGGTGATGCGTCTTGGCGGTCAGCATAGCCTTGTCCAGATTGAACGTGTCCGCCAAGCAGAGAATGCTGCTTATCTGAATTCCCCCACCACACTACGGCAAAAAATAACTTTACATCCCACTCCCATCTACTCAACATTCCCCTCCGAACCATCAAAGGGATACAAGAAGAGAAGCTACATCAACAACGCCTACTAAAATGTGCACTGATAAATGCCAGATCAGTACGATCTAAATGGCCCGCAGCCATTGACCTGATACCCCAATATAATCTTGACATCTTGATGATCACGGAGACATGGCTATCCGACTGTGACAACGTACTACTGAATCAAATGCTACCACCAGGATTTGTGATATACACATCCCATAGATCCAGTCAGAAAGGAGGCGGAACCCTCATCCTGGCCAAAGCTGATCTACACTTCAAGATGTGCAACTCCTCTAGCTCAACTCACCTTGACTCCCTCACCATAGCTAACGAGCTCTGCACAATCAACCTTTTCTATCGGGCACCCTCCCCCTCTCCAGATGATCTTCCAACTATAATTGAGCAGGCATGTACCACATCCACCTCACGCTCACCAAGTTGGCTAATCGGTGATTTCAATCTCCCATCTCTTCAAGACAGCCACTCAGCAGCATTCCTTGATGCCCTGGAGGATCTAGGTTATAAACAGCTTGTCGATTCCCCACCCACACTAAAGGTGGCAAACTAGATCTCATTTTCGCACCTCTCTCCAACGCCATAATACCCCTAACTCTTGCACTATCTGTAATACCAGTACCCTGGTCGGACCACAGTCTTCTCAGTTTCAATATACCCATTAATACATCCCACAAAACCAGAACGTCTTCTAACACATCTGGATTCCACATAACCCGCTTTAGACCACTCAACCAGAACGTAGTCCTAGAGAATCTCAGACCTCTCTTGGCCAACACAACCATGGACTTAGATGATCTCATATCCAAATGGGATGAAAACCTGAGAGCTGCCTCCTGCCCATCACTCACCGAAAAGAGAACTCGAAAACGTGAACATACTCCATGGTTCTCCACAGACCTTCGAACATCTCTCAACCACCTACGCAAACTTGAGCGACAGTGGCGACGAACTCATTCTCCTGAGGCGCTGGTAGCATACAGCTCATACCTAACTACCCACCGAGCAAAGATATCACAAAGCAGGAAAACTTACCACACAGGCTTAATAAAACGCTCCATCAACAAACCACATGCATTGTTCAGCATAGTAAAGTCCATAACAGGTGAACCGGTATCAGCACAACCCCCTATGCCGCAGCCGCAAGACTACGCAAACTACCTGCAATCAAAGATGATTAAAACCAACACAGACACAAATGTCAATAACGCCGCCACTTCACCCAAGGCATCCCAGGCAATGCCACTACACAACTTCTCCACTGTATCAAATAGAGAGGTTGTGAACATTATTGCCTCAATCAATCCCAGTACTGCTCCTAATGACCTGTGTCCAGCCAGCTGGATCAAGGACATGCGACATGACCTCAGTCAAATATTGAGCAAAATACTGAACCAGTCCTTCTCAACAGGCTCCTTCCCGCAGAGTCTAAAACACTCTTCCATCATGCCTCTTATGAAAAATATTAGACTGGACAAATCCATTGTTTATTCCTTCTTGCCTATCTAGAGCATCCCAGAGCTTGCAAAAATCATTGAGAAGGCAGCCCAACAACAAATCCAACTTCATATTGACACTGAAGCACCACTAGATCCATCTCAGCATGGCTTCGGGGAAGCGCATGGAGTCGACACAGTCCTTACGACCCTATTCAATGTTCTGGTAACAGGAATAAATAACATACAACAGGGTTTCGTCCTCATCTTCCTGGACATCTCCGCCGCTTTCGACTCTGTGAGTCATGACATACTCCTACAACGTTTGAAAGATAAGGGGATTCAAAGCACAGCACTCGAGTGGTGTAAATCCTACTTATCTAACAGGTGGCAACAAGTAAAAACAGGCCACGAATCCTCAGAACCATTCCTGCAATCTCAGGGAGTACCCCAAGGATTGTCCCTATCGGCACTAATGTTTAATATCTACATGCAGCCGATATGTGACTTGATCAGATCCTTTAATGTACAATGTCTCGCATACGCAGACGACATCCTCCTATATATGCCGTTCACAATTGAACACCCAGTATTCTCCCCAATAATCAACTGTTTCGAAGCTGTAGCCGAATGGTTGCTATCTCAAAACCTTCGGATTAACCACAACAAAACTGACGTTCTTTTTGTCACAAGGAACCGTAAGTTCATACCTCCTCCATTTCTACTCGTCAACAACATAGAGTTGAAATCTAAAGCCACCATCCGTTACCTCGGCATCACATTGGATCAGCACTTGGATATGACAACGCATGTCAAGAACATCACAAAAACTATATATTATAAGATCAAATCGCTACGTCACCTCCGCTCCCTACTTGATCCCACAGACTTCCGAACAACTTTCCAGGCATTAATCCTCCCACACCTGGATTTTGCCAACATTATCCTCCATGGCCTCCCTCAATCAACTTTGAATCCGCTCCGCCTAGCCATGAATACAGCCGCCAGAGTCCTTTCCGGCTCATCAAGATCTGACCATATAACACCCATCATGAAAGAACTGCATTGGTTGCCATTACATACCAGAATCCAGTATAAGTCTTTAGTCCTTACTTTCAAGGCACTAAACAACTGCCCACCTACGCCAATCAGCAAGCTCATCCATGTCACCCTGGAAAACAGAAAAAGGAGAACCACATCAATGAACACCTTAATAGTCCCAAAAATAATAACGAAGTGCACTAAGGCCACCTCCAACAGGGCCTTCTCCTTATTTGCACCTCTAAACTGGAATGCACTACCTCACGAAATCCGTGCTATCAAAAACCTAATCCAATTCAGAAAGGCATTGAAATACCACTTGTTTACAAAATGCTACCCAGAAGTCAACCTAGACATTAACAATACTAGCTCCTCAATACAACCTGAAAAGGGCTAGTTGGTCAACCTTCTCTCTAGTCCTATTAGTGAACCACATTGCAACATCCAAACGAGTTTCTTATTATTGTATATAACATTAAGTTAATCTGTACATAGTACATTAAGTTAATCTGTACATAGTTCCCCCGGTTATCCTATTGTTGAAGTTCCCTGTTCAATGTAAAACTCAATGTTACTTGTATGCATTGTAGTATGTTCTAGTTCATTGTACACCGCACTGATTGTAATAGCGCGGTATATAAAAATTGTTAAATAAATAAATAAATAAAATAAATAAATCTGATACAGAGTGTGATACGGATGCTGGTGTATGTCGCCGAGAGCCAAAGGATCGCCGCCCAGTAGACGGCACACCTTGAATAGCTGAGAGCCGGCGTGACAGCACGACGCCAAGGTCTCGTCTGGCGTCGCGGCGTCGGCCGTGATGGTGTAGAGCTGATAGTAGTAAGGCACCAGCGGGTGGGAAGCTATTTCTGCGAGGCGCAGACAGTCCAGAGCCTGGCGTGTGTAGAGTGCCGCAGTTAAACACGCCATATGGCACGACTCTGTCCACCCTTTTTCTGCAGGCGTAAGGGCCACAAGGCTGGCATGCTGCGGCACGTTCCACAGCAGAGATCTGCACGCCAGGATACATTCGTTTTTATCCAATGTGACTTTTGCCAATGCCAGTGTACAAAGCAAGGTCTGATGATGCAGGTTATTGTACAGCGACATGTTGTGCTGAAACTGCATATTGTGAAAGAGCGTGAAGTAGTGATAAAACCCAATCAGACACGCCTTTTGTAAAAATATAGGTTGCGTTGAATCGCGTAAGTGATGTATCAATGTGTGGCCGAGGCGGTCGACGAGCACTTGATGAATCCTGCACGTCATACTTTTTTTGTTTCCTGGTTGTTGTTTTTTTTGCAGATCCTCGGCGTGGATTGAAATGTGGGTGGATGGTATGACGCAGGCCTTGCCATTGGTGCACACTCAATTAGTCGTAAAACACGTGGCGGCAATTAAGTTTCTGTTTCCGCGTGCGTTTCAAGCGCGTCCCGTCGTTTTTATCCCGGAACGAAATACCTTTCACACCGACGTAGATATTATGATCAAGAACGTTCGTGATGCCTGTAATTTTATGCTCAACAAATCTGTAAGCGTCTACTGTGGAGAGGACAACAAGGGCGGCTACGTAACGACGGCCTCAAACAAAGTAGCAAATGTAACGCGCATCAGCGCCGGTATTCAGCAGGATTATGTGGGGTGTCTCGAATGGTGTTTATCGTTCGGTGACAGTCTCATAGACGCGTTTAAAAACAGAGACGCTGATATCGATGCGCAGATAACGCTTAACAACAATAGAAATATGTGTAACTTGAATCCTTTAGACGTGTTGCAGAACCCAATGACCGAGCGTGGCTTTGGAGTCTTAAACGATAGGGAACGCGGCGAGTTCTTTAAGCGCTACGGAAGCGTGATGTTAAACATCGAGCCCGTCTGAACCAAATTTTGCAGCCGGCATCGCAGGATTGCAAACCCTATGCGAGGAAATGCAGCG
>CM066051.1:6885286-6957786 GCA_033557465.1 Ichthyophis bannanicus
CAATCTTTAGTGTGCCTTAGTTTTTTCGTCAGTCTGTTTTGTTACGCGTCTTTTAAAAACTACGAGCCCTATATTTTAAACTCAATCTTTTATCGTAAACACAAGGACGTAGATATCTCTTTCTTCACTCGGATTCACAATAAACTGATAGCTTTCTTTGAAAAGCATAAACACTTGCGTATAGCCGTTCTAGATAACTATGCTTATTTGTGCGATTTAACCATGTATTTTGATTATTTTTAACAAATAACAGCTTAATTGTCGTGAGATTTTAAATTTTGCTATATATACAGCCAGCAATAAAACGATGCATCCTACGCAGGTAGCAGCATTTACTTGTTTGTGGTTTTTTTTTTAAAGTACACACGTTTCTTCTTATACATATATCGGTACTTCGGCGCAAATATCGACATGTATGTGGGTTTACGGCAAACACTTGCACTTTTAAATAGTAAAGCTCCAGCGCGTGTTTGCTTACTCAGCCGAAGACGTAACACGGGATCCGGCATAAAGTTGCGTTGAGCGGGTATTTCAGCCACAACGCGACCAATGTCACTAACGTTTGCCTGCTGGTGTGGACAGGCTTGACGCGTCTTGCAATTTCTGCGTAGTCTCAGAAACAGTAAAAAAAAAAGCCTTGTCGTGCCACTCCACGTACGGCATAATCACGGGCCGTGTGAACTTGCTGCGGGTAACATCCAGAAACGCAGTAAAGTGGGGTCGATGAATGATGCATGTGTAAGGTAAACATGACGGGTCGGCCAGGAGCGGTCGGGGGTCTGTCTGCGCTAGTCGCAAAATTGCGCTGCTGTATCAGCGCGATCGGTTCATAGTGCGCGGCGCGGACGTCGGCGTGCTAATTGAGAATAATAATGCCTTCTCTCTCTCTTGCAGACGGCTCGCGGACAGAACCCCGACCTGGTGGTGGTGGACGAAGCGGCATTTATATGCCTCCCGGCGCTCCTATCGTTGATTCCCCTGATGGCCATCGACGGCACCAAGCAGATACACGTGTCTTCGCCCGTGGATTCGTCTGCTTGGATTTCCCGCTTACACGAGCTGGTGGATCCTGTCACGGGACAGTCTAAAATTCACACGGTGGTTCATCGCTTTAAATGCAAACACCACGCCGCGTCTGCGTCGTCGATAACATGTCCCTGTCTGGACGTGTACTGTCCTGACCATATGACCGTCGACGATACGCTTAAAGAGTTAATCAACCTTGTTAATCCGACGGCTTTTGATTCGGAGTTGACGGGATGCGTGGTCGACGCCGGACATGCGGCGGCGGGCTCCTCGTCGGCCAATGGAGTCGGTCTCTTCCCCAGTCACGCGTGCAGACGCTTTCTGCAAAACATCGCCGTCGATGTATCGGATGAACGTATCGTTGCTTTTTACATAGGTCTTGATCCGACCTTCTCCTCCGGTACCATGTCGTCGGTAGGATGCTGCGTGATGGCCAATTTAGAACACTCGACGCCGGGACCTAAATTAGTGGTATGTGTGACGTACGATTTACAAAACAAATTGCGTATGTCTGGCAGTGTGTGACGGTGATGCGTCTTGGCGGTCAGCATAGCCTTGTCCAGATTGAACGTGTCCGCCAAGCAGAGAATGCTGCTTATCTGAATTCCCCCACCACACTACGGCAAAAAATAACTTTACATCCCACTCCCATCTACTCAACATTCCCCTCCGAACCATCAAAGGGATACAAGAAGAGAAGCTACATCAACAACGCCTACTAAAATGTGCACTGATAAATGCCAGATCAGTACGATCTAAATGGCCCGCAGCCATTGACCTGATACCCCAATATAATCTTGACATCTTGATGATCACGGAGACATGGCTATCCGACTGTGACAACGTACTACTGAATCAAATGCTACCACCAGGATTTGTGATATACACATCCCATAGATCCAGTCAGAAAGGAGGCGGAACCCTCATCCTGGCCAAAGCTGATCTACACTTCAAGATGTGCAACTCCTCTAGCTCAACTCACCTTGACTCCCTCACCATAGCTAACGAGCTCTGCACAATCAACCTTTTCTATCGGGCACCCTCCCCCTCTCCAGATGATCTTCCAACTATAATTGAGCAGGCATGTACCACATCCACCTCACGCTCACCAAGTTGGCTAATCGGTGATTTCAATCTCCCATCTCTTCAAGACAGCCACTCAGCAGCATTCCTTGATGCCCTGGAGGATCTAGGTTATAAACAGCTTGTCGATTCCCCCACCCACACTAAAGGTGGCAAACTAGATCTCATTTTCGCACCTCTCTCCAACGCCATAATACCCCTAACTCTTGCACTATCTGTAATACCAGTACCCTGGTCGGACCACAGTCTTCTCAGTTTCAATATACCCATTAATACATCCCACAAAACCAGAACGTCTTCTAACACATCTGGATTCCACATAACCCGCTTTAGACCACTCAACCAGAACGTAGTCCTAGAGAATCTCAGACCTCTCTTGGCCAACACAACCATGGACTTAGATGATCTCATATCCAAATGGGATGAAAACCTGAGAGCTGCCTCCTGCCCATCACTCACCGAAAAGAGAACTCGAAAACGTGAACATACTCCATGGTTCTCCACAGACCTTCGAACATCTCTCAACCACCTACGCAAACTTGAGCGACAGTGGCGACGAACTCATTCTCCTGAGGCGCTGGTAGCATACAGCTCATACCTAACTACCCACCGAGCAAAGATATCACAAAGCAGGAAAACTTACCACACAGGCTTAATAAAACGCTCCATCAACAAACCACATGCATTGTTCAGCATAGTAAAGTCCATAACAGGTGAACCGGTATCAGCACAACCCCCTATGCCGCAGCCGCAAGACTACGCAAACTACCTGCAATCAAAGATGATTAAAACCAACACAGACACAAATGTCAATAACGCCGCCACTTCACCCAAGGCATCCCAGGCAATGCCACTACACAACTTCTCCACTGTATCAAATAGAGAGGTTGTGAACATTATTGCCTCAATCAATCCCAGTACTGCTCCTAATGACCTGTGTCCAGCCAGCTGGATCAAGGACATGCGACATGACCTCAGTCAAATATTGAGCAAAATACTGAACCAGTCCTTCTCAACAGGCTCCTTCCCGCAGAGTCTAAAACACACTTCCATCAAGCCCCTACTGAAAAATAATAGACTGGACCCATCCAAGGTTGATTCCTTCAGGCCTATCTCGAGCATCCCACAGCTTGCAAAAATCATTGAGAAGGCAGCCCAACAACAAATCCAACTTCATATTGACACTGAAGCACCACTAGATCCATCTCAGCATGGCTTCGGGGAAGCGCATGGAGTCGACACAGTCCTTACGACCCTATTCAATGTTCTGGTAACAGGAATAAATAACATACAACAGGGTTTCGTCCTCATCTTCCTGGACATCTCCGCCGCTTTCGACTCTGTGAGTCATGACATACTCCTACAACGTTTGAAAGATAAGGGGATTCAAAGCACAGCACTCGAGTGGTGTAAATCCTACTTATCTAACAGGTGGCAACAAGTAAAAACAGGCCACGAATCCTCAGAACCATTCCTGCAATCTCAGGGAGTACCCCAAGGATTGTCCCTATCGGCACTAATGTTTAATATCTACATGCAGCCGATATGTGACTTGATCAGATCCTTTAATGTACAATGTCTCGCATACGCAGACGACATCCTCCTATATATGCCGTTCACAATTGAACACCCAGTATTCTCCCCAATAATCAACTGTTTCGAAGCTGTAGCCGAATGGTTGCTATCTCAAAACCTTCGGATTAACCACAACAAAACTGACGTTCTTTTTGTCACAAGGAACCGTAAGTTCATACCTCCTCCATTTCTACTCGTCAACAACATAGAGTTGAAATCTAAAGCCACCATCCGTTACCTCGGCATCACATTGGATCAGCACTTGGATATGACAACGCATGTCAAGAACATCACAAAAACTATATATTATAAGATCAAATCGCTACGTCACCTCCGCTCCCTACTTGATCCCACAGACTTCCGAACAACTTTCCAGGCATTAATCCTCCCACACCTGGATTTTGCCAACATTATCCTCCATGGCCTCCCTCAATCAACTTTGAATCCGCTCCGCCTAGCCATGAATACAGCCGCCAGAGTCCTTTCCGGCTCATCAAGATCTGACCATATAACACCCATCATGAAAGAACTGCATTGGTTGCCATTACATACCAGAATCCAGTATAAGTCTTTAGTCCTTACTTTCAAGGCACTAAACAACTGCCCACCTACGCCAATCAGCAAGCTCATCCATGTCACCCTGGAAAACAGAAAAAGGAGAACCACATCAATGAACACCTTAATAGTCCCAAAAATAATAACGAAGTGCACTAAGGCCACCTCCAACAGGGCCTTCTCCTTATTTGCACCTCTAAACTGGAATGCACTACCTCACGAAATCCGTGCTATCAAAACCTAATCCAATTCAGAAAGGCATTGAAATACCACTTGTTTACAAAATGCTACCCAGAAGTCAACCTAGACATTAACAATACTAGCTCCTCAATACAACCTGAAAAGGGCTAGTTGGTCAACCTTCTCTCTAGTCCTATTAGTGAACCACATTGCAACATCCAAACGAGTTTCTTATTATTGTATATAACATTAAGTTAATCTGTACATAGTACATTAAGTTAATCTGTACATAGTTCCCCCGGTTATCCTATTGTTGAAGTTCCCTGTTCAATGTAAAACTCAATGTTACTTGTATGCATTGTAGTATGTTCTAGTTCATTGTACACCGCACTGATTGTAATAGCGCGGTATATAAAAATTGTTAAATAAATAAATAAATAAAATAAATAAATCTGATACAGAGTGTGATACGGATGCTGGTGTATGTCGCCGAGAGCCAAAGGATCGCCGCCCAGTAGACGGCACACACCTTGAATAGCTGAGAGCCGGCGTGACAGCACGACGCCAAGGTCTCGTCTGGCGTCGCGGCGTCGGCCGTGATGGTGTAGAGCTGATAGTAGTAAGGCACCAGCGGGTGGGAAGCTATTTCTGCGAGGCGCAGACAGTCCAGAGCCTGGCGTGTGTAGAGTGCCGCAGTTAAACACGCCATATGGCACGACTCTGTCCACCCTTTTTCTGCAGGCGTAAGGGCCACAAGGCTGGCATGCTGCGGCACGTTCCACAGCAGAGATCTGCACGCCAGGATACATTCGTTTTTATCCAATGTGACTTTTGCCAATGCCAGTGTACAAAGCAAGGTCTGATGATGCAGGTTATTGTACAGCGACATGTTGTGCTGAAACTGCATATTGTGAAAGAGCGTGAAGTAGTGATAAAACCCAATCAGACACGCCTTTTGTAAAAATATAGGTTGCGTTGAATCGCGTAAGTGATGTATCAATGTGTGGCCGAGGCGGTCGACGAGCACTTGATGAATCCTGCACGTCATATTTATTTTTGTTTTCTGGGGTTTTTTTGCAGATCCTCGGCGTGGATGAAATGTGGGTGGATGGTATGACGCAGGCCTTGCCATTGGTGCACACTCAATTAGTCGTAAAACACGTGGCGGCAATTAAGTTTCTGTTTCCGCGTGCGTTTCAAGCGCGTCCCGTCGTTTTTATCCCGGAACGAAATACCTTTCACACCGACGTAGATATTATGATCAAGAACGTTCGTGATGCCTGTAATTTTATGCTCAACAAATCTGTAAGCGTCTACTGTGGAGAGGACAACAAGGGCGGCTACGTAACGACGGCCTCAAACAAAGTAGCAAATGTAACGCGCATCAGCGCCGGTATTCAGCAGGATTATGTGGGGTGTCTCGAATGGTGTTTATCGTTCGGTGACAGTCTCATAGACGCGTTTAAAAACAGAGACGCTGATATCGATGCGCAGATAACGCTTAACAACAATAGAAATATGTGTAACTTGAATCCTTTAGACGTGTTGCAGAACCCAATGACCGAGCGTGGCTTTGGAGTCTTAAACGATAGGGAACGCGGCGAGTTCTTTAAGCGCTACGGAAGCGTGATGTTAAACATCGAGCCGTCTGAACCAAATTTTGCAGCCGGCATCGCAGGATTGCAAACCCTATGCGAGGAAATGCAGCGTGTTACCTTGGATGAATCGCGCAACATACCCGTTGTTGTTACCGGAGGAAAGAAAAGAAAAAACGGGTCATACACTCGTGATGATTTATTTTCTGCATTTTGTATAGCGTGTGCCGCGGCACTAACGGACAATGATCGCTTAAAGCCGTGGCACCTAGAATGAACACGAATAGAGTTAGAAAAGGAAATGAATGTGTTTCTTTATTGATGGAATAAAAAAAACTTTTTTTTTACCACTCAAGTCTACGATGTTTATTCTTATGAGCGAGTATGTGGGTAACGCTTCAATGTCACAGCGTGTTTTATAAACACACACATATATATATTCGTTCTCACACGCATGATACACAAATCCTTTATCTCTCTCTCTCTCTCTCTCACACACAGCCTTCATCCGATCTTTCTCTCTCATCTCACTCTCATGCACTTTATTAACAAAGAGAGAGAGATGAAAACGTTATATATATATATATACACACACCTAAGCAAAGACAAGACATATACCGTATAAGCCGTGAACGTATTTCTTGATTAATCAAATAACAACATTTTCTTTACACTTGTTTATCCTTATAATACGCTCTATCGGGAGCATGTACACTTGTGAGTGAGAATAATGTCCCAGTGCTTTTGTCATGCGGTGGTAATGCCATCTCTCTCTCTCTCTTTCACACACGCACACATTGTTCACGGAGCCTTCTCTCTCTCGCACATTGTTCAGTCGTCACGTCATTTTGTTATCATGCACACAATTCGATACCTAGGAATTACCCTCGACCAGCGCCTCGATATGTCAACCCAGCACATACAGTGCATCATCCCACACTCTTGAGAAGGCTGGCTGCATTGGGAATCAGAGGTATCCCTCTGAAATGGTTCTTCTCGTACATAACCAACCGAATGCGGCAAGTTCACTTCAACAATCAGACAGCATCACCATTCCCACAAACCCAAGGCATTCCTCAAGGCTCTGCCCTATCTTCACTCCTATATCTGAGACCAGCATGTGAAATATTCCAGAGCGATGAAATCAGTTACCACATCTATGCTGATGACATTATGCTATATACCCAATTAGATGCAGATCACCCGAACCTCAGCCAGCTGGACGAACTACAAACCTGATTGCAACACAATAATATGTCCACAAATCACAAAAAAAAAACTGAAGTAATGTGCATACCCAAGAAAAAGGACTTCAGTCCACCGCTTACAATAACCATGAACGGCAACGTATACACCACAAAAAGTGAAATTAAATATCTTGGCATAACGCTGGACTGCAACCTAAAGATGGAGAAGCATCTTAGAATTACCCAATCGGGTCATTTTCAATAAGTTAAGAGTTCTTCAACCGCTCCGTTCCGTCTTAGATCACTCTGACTTCAGGACTGCAGCGCAAGTCCTCATCATTCCGCACCTGGACTACTTCAGGGACTGCCTAAAAAGACCCTCGATAATGTGGCAGCTAGAATTATAATGGGAACAAGACTGAAGGCCCACATCACACCTGTATTAATAGATCTACATTGGCTCCCAATCAATGCCCGAATACAATATAAAATACTAGTTACTACATTCAAGCGCCTCCATAACATCGCACCCTCTCAGCCCTGACAAATAACAGGAGCGGACGATCCCCGAGTATCAACATCCCGAGCGATGTGATGTCAATACCAGCAACCGAGCATTCTCGTTTATAGCACCTATACTTTGGAACAGGCTGCCATGCGACCTGAGAGCGAGCGATGATTTACTGGTCTTCAGAAAACAACTCAAGACCTATCTATTCCAGTGACACTTCAACACTACATAAGCACCCTGAGCGCAATTCTTGGGATCTTCAACACACACATATCTTCACTGACCTAGCCACCGCGAGTCCCACCACCGTGTAAATACTCACCCCTCAATGTTTCACCCTATCTGCTGCGAAATGTACCTCCCCGCTAATCATCTTGTGTATTGTAAACTAGCCTGTTTGCTGTGAACTGTACCTCCCCACTAATCATCCTGTGCATTGTAAATTAATGGCCCATACAGCCACACTATTTCTGTATAGAACACCGCTGCTGATCGCTGGAAGCAGCGGGATATAAGTGTACACTAAATAAAATAAAATAAATGTTACAAATACCAAGACACCATTACTCGACTTCTCTGACTACGGATCAATATTCCGAGCTCTAATCATCCCACATCTTGATTTTGCGAATACCATCCTACACAGTCAACCTTAAACCCACTCAGACTTACCACGAACACAGCCGCGAGGGTTCTAGTTGGCGCATCAAAGTCAGATCATATAACGCCTATCTTGATAAACCTACACTGGTTGCCACTCCCCCGCCAGAATCACCTACAAAAACTCTGATACTTACCTTCAAAGCCCTCAAGGATCAGTCCGCTACACCCCATCCGCAGTCAAAAGAACAAGAAGAACTACGCGGATGAACACAATCCAAGTTTATAACAGAGTGTACAAAGTCGACAGCCAACGGAGCATTCTCTATCTGTGCACCGTCTGCATGGAATGCCCTCCCTGCGGAACTCCGAGCCATCCAAAAACCTAGTGGTGTTCTGAAAGGCCTTAAAACACCACCTGTTTATACAGCACTACCCGACCTCCCAGCCCAAAAAGCACCCACCCACCCCTAAGACCCCTCCCACCTAACCCCATCCACTGAACATCCCCCCACTGATAATGGTTAACCAGCTTTCCCCTATCCTCATACTGACACATGTGTACTTGCATTGCTACAAACCCCTTACATACCTCCAAGACTGTAACATGTACATAAACTGTATATAGTTTCCCTAGTTCCTCCCAATTATGAATATCCTGTTCTATGTAAACTCAATGTGCCGTTACATTGTAGTATATTTGTTCCTACCGTAAACCGCACTGATTATAATAGCGCGGTATATAAGAAATTTAAATAAATAAATAATTGTTCACAAAGCCCTTCGTCTCCTTCTCTGTCTAAAACACTCACACACGCCGTTGCTCACGGAGCCTTCATCCGATCTTTTCCTCTCTCGCATATTTTTTTGTCCAGTCGTCAAGTCATTCGGTCATCACACATTTTCTACACAAGGCCTTCATCCGATCTTTTCCTCTCTCGCATTTTTTTGTCCGGCCGTCAAGTCATTTGGTTAAAACACATTTTCTACACAAGGCCTTCATCCGATCTTTTCCTCTCTCGCATATTTTTTTGTCCGGTCGTCAAGTCATTCGGTCATCACACATTTTCTACACAAGGCCTTCATCCGATCTTTTCCTCTCTCGCATATTTTTTTGTCCAGTCGTCAAGTCATTCGGTCATCACACATTTTCTACACAAGGCCTTCATCCGATCTTTTCCTCTCTCGCATTTTTTTGTCCGGCCGTCAAGTCATTTGGTTAAAACACATTTTCTACACAAGGCCTTCATCCGATCTTTTCCTCTCTCGCATATTTTTTTGTCCGGTCGTCAAGTCATTCGGTCATCACACATTTTCTACACAAGGCCTTCATCCGATCTTTTCCTCTCTCGCATTTTTTTGTCCGGCCGTCAAGTCATTTGGTTAAAACACATTTTCTACACAAGGCCTTCATCCGATCTTTTCCTCTCTCGCATTTTTTTGTCCGGCCGTCAAGTCATTTGGTCAAAACACATTTTCTACACAAAGCCCTCATCCGATCTTTTCCTCTCTCGCATTTTTTTTGTCCGGCCGTCAAGTCATTCGGTCAAAACACATTTTCTACACGGAGCCTTCATCCGATCTTTTCCTCTCTCGCATTTTTTTTGTCCGGCCATCAAGTCATTCGGTCAACACACATTTTCTACACAAGGCCTTCATCCGATCTTTTCCTCTCTCTCTTTTTTTTGTCCGGCCGTCAAGTCATTCGGTCAAAACATATTTTCTACACAAGGCCTTCATCCGATCTTTTCCTCTCTCGCATTTTTTTGTCCGGCCGTCAAGTCATTTGGTCAAAACACATTTTCTACACCGAGCCTTCATCCGATCTTTTCCTCTCTTTTTTTTGTCCGGCCGTCAAGTCATTCGGTCAAAACACATTTTCTACACAAAGCCCTCATCCGATCTTTTCCTCTCTCTCTTTTTTTTTGTCCGGCCGTCAAGTCATTCGGTCAAAACACATTTTCTACACAAGGCCTTCATCCGATCTTTTCCTCTCTCGCATTTTTTTGTCCGGCCGTCAAGTCATTTGGTCAAAACACATTTTCTACACAAAGCCCTCATCCGATCTTTTCCTCTCTCGCATTTTTTTTGTCCGGCCGTCAAGTCATTCGGTCAAGACACATTTTCTACACGGAGCCTTCATCCGATCTTTTCCTCTCTCGCATTTTTTTTGTCCGGCCGTCAAGTCATTCGGTCAACACACATTTTCTACACAAGGCCTTCATCCGATCTTTTCCTCTCTCGCATTTTTTTGTCCGGTCGTCAAGTCATTCGGTCAAAACACATTTTCTACACAAGGCCTTCATCCGATCTTTTCCTCTCTCGCATTTTTTGTCCGGTCGTCAAGTCATTCGGTCAAAACACATTTTCTACACAAAGCCCTCATCCGATCTTTTCCTCTCTCCCTTTTTTTTGTCCGGCCGTCAAGTCATTCGGTCAAAACACATTTTCTACACAAAGCCCTCATCCGATCTTTTCCTCTCTCTCTTTTTTTTTGTCCGGCCGTCAAGTCATTCGGTCAAAACACATTTTCTACACGGAGCCCTCATCCGATCTTTTCCTCTCTTTTTTTTGTCCGGCCGTCAAGTCATTCGGTCAAAACACATTTTCTACACCGAGCCTTCATCCGATCTTTTCCTCTCTTTTTTTTGTCCGGCCGTCAAGTCATTCGGTCAAAACACATTTTCTACACCGAGCCTTCATCCGATCTTTTCCTCTCTATGTTTGTCCGGCCGTCACGTCATTCGGTCAAAACACATTTTCTACACCGAGCCTTCATCCGATCTTTTCCTCTCTTTTTTTTGTCCGGCCGTCAAGTCATTCGGTCAAAACACATTTTCTACACCGAGCCTTCATCCGATCTTTTCCTCTCTTTTTTTTTGCCCGGCCGTCAAGTCATTCGGTCAAAACACATTTTCTACACCGAGCCTTCATCCGATCTTTTCCTCTCTCTCTCTTTTTTTTGTCCGGCCGTCAAGTCATTCGGTCAAAACACATTTTCTACACCGAGCCTTCATCCGATCTTTTCCTCTCTCGCATTTTGTCCGGCCGTCAAGTCATTCGGTCAAAACACATTTTCTACACCGAGCCTTCATCCGATCTTTTCCTCTCTCTCTTTTTTTTGTCCGGCCGTCAAGTCATTCGGTCAAAACACATTTTCTACACCGAGCCCTCATCCGATCTTTTCCTCTCTCGCATTTTGTCCGGCCGTCAAGTCATTCGGTCAAAACACATTTTCTACACCGAGCCCTCGTCCGATCTTTTCCTCTCTCGCATTTTGTCCGGCCGTCAAGTCATTCGGTCAAAACACATTTTCTACACCGAGCCCTCATCCGATCTTTTCCTCTCTCTCTTTTTTTTGTTCGGCCGTCAAGTCATTTGGTCAAAACACATTTTCTACACCGAGCCCTCATCAGATCTTTTCCTCTCTCTCTTTTTTTTGTCCGGCCGTCAAGTCATTTGGTCAAAACACATTTTCTACACCGAGCCCTCATCCGATCTTTTCCTCTCTCGCATTTTGTCCGGCCGTCAAGTCATTCGGTCAAAACACATTTTCTACACCGAGCCCTCATCCGATCTTTTCCTCTCTCTCTTTTTTTTGTTCGGCTGTCAAGTCATTCGGTCAAAACACATTTTCTACACCGAGCCTTCATCCGATCTTTTCCTCTCTCTCTCTTTTTTTTGTCCGGCCGTCAAGTCATTCAGTCAAAACACATTTTCTACACCGAGCCTTCATCCGATCTTTTCCTCTCTCGCATTTTGTCCGGCCGTCAAGTCATTCGGTCAAAACACATTTTCTACACCGAGCCTTCATCCGATCTTTTCCTCTCTCTCTTTTTTTTGTCCGGCCGTCAAGTCATTCGGTCAAAACACATTTTCTACACCGAGCCTTCATCCGATCTTTCCCTCTCTCGCATTTTGTCCGGCCGTCAAGTCATTCGGTCAAAACACATTTTCTACACCGAGCCTTCATCCGATCTTTTCCTCTCTCTCTTTTTTTTATCCGGCCGTCAAGTCATTCGGTCAAAACACATTTTCTACACCGAGCCTTCGTTCGATCTTTTCCTCTCTCTCTTTTTTTTGTCCGGCCGTCAAGTCATTCGGTCAAAACACATTTTCTACACCGAGCCCTCATCCGATCTTTTCCTCTCTCTCTTTTTTTTGTCCGGCCGTCAAGTCATTCGGTCAAAACACATTTTCTACACCGAGCCTTCATCCGATCTTTTCCTCTCTCTCTCTTTTTTTTGTCCGGCCGTCAAGTCATTCGGTCAAAACACATTTTCTACTCAGTGACTTTTTCCGATATTTTCGTCTATCTCATTTTGTCCGGCCGTCAAGTCATTCGGTCAAAACACATTTTCTACACCGAGCCTTCATCCGATCTTTTCCTCTCTCTCTTTTTTTTGTCCGGCCGTCAAGTCATTCGGTCAAAACACATTTTCTACACTGAGCCTTCATCCGATCTTTTCCTCTCTCGCATTTTTTTGTCCGGTCGTCAAGTCATTCGGTCAAAACACATTTTCTACACAAAGCCCTCATCCGATCTTTTCCTCTCTCCCTTTTTTTTGTCCGGCCGTCAAGTCATTCGGTCAAAACACATTTTCTACACAAAGCCCTCATCCGATCTTTTCCTCTCTCTCTTTTTTTTTGTCCGGCCGTCAAGTCATTCGGTCAAAACACATTTTCTACACGGAGCCCTCATCCGATCTTTTCCTCTCTTTTTTTTGTCCGGCCGTCAAGTCATTCGGTCAAAACACATTTTCTACACCGAGCCTTCATCCGATCTTTTCCTCTCTTTTTTTTGCCCGGCCGTCAAGTCATTCGGTCAAAACACATTTTCTACACCGAGCCTTCATCCGATATTTTCCTCTAACTCTCTTTTTTTTGTCCGGCCGTCAAGTCATTCGGTCAAAACACATTTTCTACACCGAGCCTTCATCCGATCTTTTCCTCTCTTTTTTTTGTCCGGCCGTCAAGTCATTCGGTCAAAACACATTTTCTACACCGAGCCTTCATCCGATCTTTTCCTCTCTTTTTTTTGTCCGGCCGTCAAGTCATTCGGTCAAAACACATTTTCTACACCGAGCCTTCATCCGATCTTTTCCTCTCTCTCTCTTTTTTTTGTCCGGCCGTCAAGTCATTCGGTCAAAACACATTTTCTACACCGAGCCTTCATCCGATCTTTTCCTCTCTCGCATTTTGTCCGGCCGTCAAGTCATTCGGTCAAAACACATTTTCTACACCGAGCCCTCATCCGATCTTTTCCTCTCTCGCATTTTGTCCGGCCGTCAAGTCATTCGGTCAAAACACATTTTCTACACCGAGCCCTCGTCCGATCTTTTCCTCTCTCGCATTTTGTCCGGCCGTCAAGTCATTCGGTCAAAACACATTTTCTACACCGAGCCCTCATCCGATCTTTTCCTCTCTCTCTTTTTTTTGTTCGGCCGTCAAGTCATTTGGTCAAAACACATTTTCTACACCGAGCCCTCATCCGATCTTTTCCTCTCTCTCTTTTTTTTGTCCGGCCGTCAAGTCATTTGGTCAAAACACATTTTCTACACCGAGCCCTCATCCGATCTTTTCCTCTCTCGCATTTTGTCCGGCCGTCAAGTCATTCGTTCAAAACACATTTTCTATACCGAGCCCTCATCCAATCTTTTCCTCTCTCTCTTTTTTTTGTCCGGCTGTCAAGTCATTCGGTCAAAACACATTTTCTACACCGAGCCTTCATCCGATCTTTTCCTCTCTCTCTCTTTTTTTTGTCCGGCCGTCAAGTCATTCGGTCAAAACACATTTTCTACACCGAGCCTTCATCCGATCTTTTCCTCTCTCGCATTTTGTCCGGCCGTCAAGTCATTCGGTCAAAACACATTTTCTACACCGAGCCTTCATCCGATCTTTTCCTCTCTCTCTTTTTTTTGTCCGGCCGTCAAGTCATTCGGTCAAAACACATTTTCTACACCGAGCCTTCATCCGATCTTTTCCTCTCTCGCATTTTGTCCGGCCGTCAAGTCATTCGGTCAAAACACATTTTCTACACCGAGCCTTCATCCGATCTTTTCCTCTCTCTCTTTTTTTTGTCCGGCCGTCAAGTCATTCGGTCAAAACACATTTTCTACACCGAGCCTTCGTTCGATCTTTTCCTCTCTCTCTTTTTTTTGTCCGGCCGTCAAGTCATTCGGTCAAAACACATTTTCTACACCGAGCCTTCATCCGATCTTTTCCTCTCTCGCATTTTGTGCGGCCGTCAAGTCATTCGGTCAAAACACATTTTCTACACCGAGCCTTCATCCGATCTTTTCCTCTCTCTCTTTTTTTGTCCGGCCGTCAAGTCATTCGGTCAAAACACATTTTCTACACTGAGCCCTCATCCGATCTTTTCCTCTCTCTCTTTTTTTTGTCCGGCCTTCAAGTCATTCGGTCAAAACACATTTTCTACACCGAGCCCTCATCCGATCTTTTCCTCTCTCTCTTTTTTTTGTCCGGCCGTCAAGTCATTCGGTCAAAACACATTTTCTACACCGAGCCCTCATCCGATCTTTTCCTCTCTCTCTTTTTTTTGTCCGGCCGTCAAGTCATTCGGTCAAAACACATTTTCTACACCGAGCCATCATCCGATCTTTTCCTCTCTCTCGCATTTTGTCCGGCCGTCAAGTCATTCGGTCAAACACATTTTCTACACCGAGCCTTCATCCGATCTTTTCCTCTCTCTCGTTTTTTGTCCGGCCGTCAAGTCATTCGGTCAAAACACATTTTCTACACTGAGCCCTCATCCGATCTTTTCCTCTCTCTCTTTTTTTTGTCCGGCCTTCAAGTCATTCGGTCAAAACACATTTTCTACACCGAGCCCTCATCCGATCTTTTCCTCTCTCTCTTTATTTTGTCCGGCCGTCAAGTCATTCGGTCAAAACACATTTTCTACACCGAGCCCTCATCCGATCTTTTCCTCTCTCTCTTTTTTTTGTCCGGCCGTCAAGTCATTTGGTCAAAACACATTTTCTACACCGAGCCCTCATCCGATCTTTTCCTCTCTCTCTTTTTTTTTGTCCGGCCGTCAAGTCATTTGGTCAAAACACATTTTCTACACCGAGCCCTCATCCGATCTTTTCCTCTCTCTCTTTTTTTTTTGTCCGGCCGTCAAGTCATTTGGTCAAAACACATTTTCTACACCAAGCCCTCATCCGATCTTTTCCTCTCTCTCTTTTTTTTTGTCCGGCCGTCAAGTCATTTGGTCAAAACACATTTTCTACACCGAGCCCTCATCCGATCTTTTCCTCTCTCTCTTTTTTTTTGTCCGGCCGTCAAGTCATTTGGTCAAAACACATTTTCTACACCGAGCCCTCATCTGATCTTTTCCTCTCTCGCATTTTGTCCGGCCGTCAAGTCATTCGGTCAAAACACATTTTCTACACCGAGCCCTCATCCGATCTTTTCCTCTCTCTCTTTTTTTTGTCCGGCCGTCAAGTCATTCGTTCAAAACACATTTTCTACACCGAGCCCTCATCCGATCTTTTCCTCTCTCTCTTTTTTTTGTCCGGCCGTCAAGTCATTCGGTCAAAACACATTTTCTACACCGAGCCCTCATCCGATCTTTTCCTCTCTCTCTTTTTTTTGTCCGGCCGTCAAGTCATTCGGTCAAAACACAATTTCTACACAAAGCCCTCATCCGATCTTTTCCTCTCTCTCTTTTTTTTTGTCTGGCCGTCAAGTCATTCGGTCGAAACACATTTTCTACACAAAGCCCTCATCCGATCTTTTCTTCTCTCTCTTTTTTTTTGTCCGGCCGTCAAGTCATTCGGTCAAAACACATTTTCTACACAAAGCCCTCATCCGATCTTTTCCTCTCTCTCTTTTTTTTGTCCGGCCGTCAAGTCATTCGGTCAAAACACATTTTCTACACAAAGCCCTCATCCGATCTTTTCCTCTCTCTCTTTTTTTTTGTCCGGCTGTCAAGTCATTCGGTCAAAACACACATTGGTGTGACTTGACGACCGAACAAAATGCGAGAGAGAAAAATAGGATGAAGGGCTCCGTGAACAATGTGTGCGTGAGAGATAGAGAGGTCGGAGGCTTTGTGAATAACATGTGCGATATCGAAATGACTTGACGACTGAACAAAATGCGAGAGAGAAAAATAGGATGAAGGGCTCCGTGAACAATGTGTGCGTGTGTGAGGGAGAGAAAGACGAAGGCTTAGTGAACAATGTGTGAGATAGAGATAGATATAAAATATTATATATATCTCTATATATATCTATCTATCTATAATATATAATATAATATAATAGATAGATAGATTATATTATATATATAGATAGATAGATAGATTATATTATATATATAGATTATATATATATATATATATATTATATTATATATTATATATATATATATATATATAATCTATAATATAATATAATATAATATAATATATATATATATATATAATATAATATAATAGATATATATTATATATATTATATTATATATTATAGATAGATAGATAGATAGATAGATATAGAGATATATATAACATTTTATATCTATCTCTGTCTCACACATTGTTCACTAAGCCTTCATCTTTCTCTCCCTCACACACGCACACATTGTTCGCAGAGACTTAGGGGTATGTTTACTAAAGTGCGGTAATCGTGATTAACGCGTGTAAAGTACGTTTAATGATCGTTAGCGCGTCAGAACGCGCGTTCTGACGCGCTAACGATCGTTAAACGTACTTTACGCGCGTTAACCGCAGTTAACGATCGTAAACCTCCGCGGCGCGTTAAAACAGCGCAGAAGGTGGAGAGTGGGCGGAGAGAAGGGGTCAATGGGCGGAGAGTGGGCGGGGAGAGGCTCCCCTCATACTAACGCGCTGAATTTCTGAGCTCAATTCCAACGCGAATGAAAACCTGTCGTTAAAGGCATATTAAAGGGAAGAGAAACCATTTCCGTCAGCAATGTACAGCAAAACCGGGGAAACTAATAAACGTGAGCAGTGTGATACATGTGCACAGAACACAAACCCAAAGAAAACATCAAAAAGACCACCAGAATAGGTACATCAACCATAACCCAGCTGGGCAACAGTGATACCAATGGGCAACAATGAAAAACACACCCAGGAAAGCCCCCCCCCCAAAGATACGAGACCTGGAAGGGTCTATGCTCCGTAGACCCAGGCAAAACAAAGCAGATCCCTGGGAGTGTACTGTAATGTCGCCTAATGATAACATTGTTGCTCATCTCCGTGACTGCTGCGTGCCCCTGTCTGCGAGGGCGTTGATGAGTGTGAATTGCACCCCTGTCCCCATGCAAGGCAAATGAGCCCACAGTACAATGGCGAAGAGCAGGGTATCTGACTCATCAGGCCAGGCCTCACATCCCCAGGGACAGCACTGTCTATGTGGTCACAGTGTGGAGTAATGGACATGGCCACTGCCTGCAAGACCAGAGGGGCACAGGTTCAGATCCCATCTGGGGCCACTGCCAACCCAGCCCCCTTTTTTTCCCACCACGAAGCAGAAACAGTAAAGACACCCTGTGTATTGCAGAGATGAGAGGCATCGTGCAAACACCAATATGTTAACCAACACTGCACACACCCCATAACAATGGCTACCAACCACAGCTGAGTCCCCCAAATGAAGCCCTGGAGTTGCATACCTGAATCAGGCCACATCCATTTCCCAAGAGAAAGAAATGCCAGCATGTTGGTGGAAGGGTAGAAGGCGATGGTGAGGACAGTGTCTGCAAGTCCCAGCAGACAGTGTCTGAGCCATGTGTAGGCTGCCATATCCACAGCAGCAGACAGGACCTGTTGGATGTACAGTCATGGACCACCCAGGGGACACAGCATATCTGTGGCAACACGGTGGTGCAGTGCACACAGACAGTGAATGCAAGAGCAGAAGGTCACAGGTTCAAAACCCGGCTCTGCCAATGTCAAGGACAGTGAACCTTTTTGCCCCCTGACTGCAGTGACAAATCTGTAGAGCTGTGAACATACACAGGCTCACTACGCCTACATATTACTACGCGGCGCACAGACACCAGAAACAGCCACAGTACCAAGAGCAGAGCCCCCCCAAATACGTCCCCTGAGTGCCACACACCAGTCAGGTGCCATGATGCGCCCAATGAAGATGCCTGTGCCGCATAGCTATGCACCACCCCCATGGCTGTCAGATGCAGGCCATGCATATGTAGGTGAGACAGCAGGGAAACCCAGAGTGTGACACACCAGGACCCGATCTGGGAACCCCTGTGGGAAAGCCATAGCCAACAGGGCCACACACCCCCACCCACCCACAGGCGCCAGTGGCAAATGCCCCCTCGAGAGTCCGGACCTTGGACCCTGTGTGATACCCCCAATAGTAGCACAGGCAGACCCTAGCAATGGCACCCCACACCTGGGTACATGGTATGCATCCATTAGACAGGCCGCACGAGTACAGGTAGATAACAAGACCTACGTCAGGCACAGTGTGCCCTGTAAGCCACATCAGAACAATCAGTCAGATGTGTGCGGGCCGTGCCACAGGTCAGGTCACAGACAGTGTCCATCACCCTGGGGAGCGGCTGCCAACAGTAGTGCGGATCATAGCCATGCCTGGGCTGGGCTCAGGACTGGGGTGGGGGGCAGTGCTGCCGGACCCCCTCCACAGTAGCAGAATGATGGCATAGGTGTGGGGGGGGGGGGTGCCGGCCCCAACAGTGTGTGGGGGCTGCAAACACCCCACATAGTCCACATTCGCAGTACTGTTGCTAGTACTGGCTAGCAACTGTGCATAATGAGGAGCAAGGAACCATGGGTAGAGGCCAGACATGGCGGCATGGGCAGGATGTAACTGCACAGCACACAGGGCACGGACTGCGGCAAAGTAGTGCCCGGCCACCACTGACACAGACAGGGTGACAGCTGCATGTCCTGCAGGTACCCCAGTCTCACCCTGACTGTGAAGTGACCACAGCATGGCTAGGCACCTCCACCGTACTATATTGTAGCTCTGGCAGGTGATATGTATGTGTCCCCTGTTGGGGGCCAGTCACTGATGCATATGCTGGATGTGTATGCTGCCATCCCAGCCCAGGTCTGGGTGCATGCAGCTCCAACAGGAACATGCATCCCGGACCAACTAGCAGACTGTATGCAGCTGGTATGTGCCCAGATGGAGAGCCTGGTAGGGTGCAGTGGCTGGAGACCTGGTGCTGGATAAACCATATAGTGGGGGGGGATCAGCTGAGCCTATACAGCCCTAATGGGTGCATGTGACTGTGCTATGGTTATGTGGAGAGCTGCAAGAACTGCCAAGAGGGGCGTCTGACCCACATCAGAACTGGGGGAGCCACCCCACCCCACCCACTGCCAGCAGTGCAGGGAGGGCAAAGGTGTTGCAGGTGATCGGAGACTGTGTCTAACATCAGAAGCCCCCTAGGGACCACACCGGACTGACCCAGACAGATGTAACTAGACTGTCCCTGCAGAATGTACCTATCCCACACAGCAACATCGCTGCAGATGCCCAGCATGGCCTACCTCCGCCATGGATGTTGCTGTGGACCTGCTGTCTGACGCATCACCTCACCCTACCGGTGAGCACAGTACCCGAAAAACATGATGGTGGGGAGGTCAACAGTCCCAGCAAAACACACGCCCAGACACCCCTACCATGCCCAGCAGCTGTGGGGGTGCACATGTGCAGTCACACCACCAGGGAAAATTGCTGTGGGCATGCTTTCCCTATGGTGTGTATCATTGAAAAGATGATTTGCATATCAAGTGCATCATGGGTGTGACCTGGCCAAACAAACACTGAGAACCACAGTGGATGGGCTATGAGGTGAATTGACGCCCCTCTGTTGTCAGGCGGTCATAGAGAGGGAGAAACAGATACAGACATAACTGCAAACCACTGTGAAATGCACCGACAGTGGAGCCTGAGGCTGTGTGTAGGACCCCACTGTGCTGATATGAAGCAGGGCTACCAGATGCATTCGCCCAACGAGCAGTGGCGTCTGAAATAAACCATGACCTGAGGTGCCATAAGGAACAAAACCCAATGGCCCACGCACAAAGCCCAGGGAGGATAGAGTCCAAACGTCATAGACAAAACATGGTAATGAGCGATGTCATGCCATGCAGTCCCAGAAAGCAAACCTCACAACACCCCCACATGTCCCACAATGTGATCCCTACAGCAGAGTAAACTGCGACCAACTCTGTGGCCCTGTCACCACACATTACCCCCAACACATTCAAAGAGAAGGAACAGCACAAATGTCTGACACAGCCCCATGTCAAGTGCACCTCTAAGCAAAGAAAGGTGAAGGTATGCAAATCTGAGATGTGTGCAGCAGAAGTGGGCAGAAAACATAACACAGACTTTGTAATGAACAGGGTCCAAACACCCTGACCATGGAGATGTAGTAGCAGTACCAAACCCTGGGAGCTGCAGAAGGAGAGCCCCCACAAGTAGGAACACACACACACCCACGCACACTACAACGCACGTAGCAACGCACGTGGGTACGCCCGTAGCAACGCACGTGGGTACGCCCGTAGCAACGCACGTGGGTACGCCCGTAGCAACGCACGTGGGTACGCCCGTAGCAACGCACGTGGGTACGCCCGTAGCAACGCACGTGGGTACGCCCGTAGCAACGCACGTGGGTACGCCCGTAGCAACGCACGTGGGTACGCCCGTAGCAACGCACGTGGGTACGCCCCTAGCAACGCACGTGAGTACGCCCCTAGCAACGCATGTGGGTACGCCCCTAGCAACGCACGTGGGTACGCCCCTAGCAACGCACGTGGGTACGCCCCTAGTGTAGCAGCAAAGCGCAGACAAACCAATGATACCAGGAGTCTGTTCAGAAGGTCCAAATCATTTATTTGTGCACAAGTCTCAAGCAAGGCAATTTCAAAATGGCTGAGCAAAGTTTTCAAGCATTACAACAACTTTTATAGACTTCTGTTCCATTCTAGGTATAGAAAAACATTTTATTGGTCCCGGTACGCTCCCGTACCTCCCGTAGCCCTTCTATTGGTCCCGGTACTGATAAGTTTCTCCAATTATGTTCCTTCTGCCTGCCCCCCTTCTAGTCCCAATTACAATGGTCAGTTCATCAACTTGTTACTTTCACACTTTCAAGGCTATGGGACCATTTGTGCGTGCAGAAGAGCAAGGTTCTGTAACTCATCTGTCAGCACTCCTCAATATTTCTCTGCAAATGTACTTTTTCTTATCAGTAACTTTAAAACACATCTTTTCTGTATTTTTCCATTTCTTAATTCTGCAATTCTGCTTATCTAAGCTAATTCAATATTTCTACTGAGTTCTTTCTTACAATAGCAGCATATTGGGGGATGTGCAATCCTATATGCCTCTCCACAGGCCTCATTTACAGGTCAAGCTAGCCATGCTGGCCTGCCTATGTCAGACACCGTGGGTCACAGGCCTGCACCTGCCACATTCCCCCCTTTGATTAATCTCACCCTATTACTTAATAAGGTGTGAGAATTAAATCACTTTCCAGAAGATTCACATCTTGATTAAAGGATTCTTACTAGTTCCACTAGGGCTAGCTTTGTATAAAGCCATTATTCTAGTTGCGGTCTTCCGCTCTACTGTATTATCAATAACACTATGAAGGGAACGCATACAGCATGGGATTAAACATGGCAAGCAGAGGACAACAGCAACAAGGATTAGTACTAAGATAACGAAAGTCTTAAATCCTCCCAGCCAAGAGAAAAGGTTAGCAAACCAATTAGGAAATTTCAAGGCGTGCCAAGTCTGTACTGGCACATAAGCATGTCTCTGCATATCTTTAGCAATTTCTTCAACTACTTGACCTTTATCATCTATTTTCAAACAGCAATTAGTTAAATTCAGTTTACCACATACTCCTCCTTCAGCTGCTAGTAAATAATCAAGTGCTAAGCGATTCTGGTATATGGCAGTGCGCATCTGAGTACTTTGTCTAGCTAAAAGCGTGAGAGCATGACTAGTTTCATTGGTTATTATTTCAACTACTGCTTGTAAGCGAATAATACGATTGATCATATAAATTGGGGTACGATAACCATACATACCATCATCATTCCAAGTGGCAGGTCCATAGTACTCAATAATTCTTTCTGGTGGCCAATCATCACCTCGCCACTTCTCCCACTTGCCTATCTGTAAGGCCTCTCTTCTCTGTCTAGATGCTCCTTTGTGTTTGTGGGTAGTATATACAGGGTATCCTAATTGTTCTCCATGTTCAGTGTTTAACAGGAAGAAAGAAGGTCTGATGGTTCCTAAGACACATGCTCCTCCCCATTGTGGTGGGAGTTGCGCATATGCTCGGTTTCCACAGATCCAATATAGGCCAGGTGGGGCTTGCCAGGCTTGGACTTTGGCAAGATTAGTCCATAGACCTGCAAGTTCAGGGAATCTGGCTAATGGGTTAGGAGGTTCAGGATGTCTGATTCCTGACCACCATGCTGTCTTTTTAGTCGTGGCATTATAGTACTTCTGGCTAAGACAGACCAGCTGTCCTACCTTTTGGGTGAACTGAGGTCCAGTTCTGGCAAAGCAAAGACGTCCAACGATTGAGTGTGCTAACACCCATTCACTGGTTTATTTATTTATTTTATTTAACAGTTCTTCTATACCGCTCTATTTTAGATCAGAGCGGTTTACATTTAACATCAACTATACAACACAAGGAACTTTGAGTTGTATTTACAATAAACAGGGAGATCAACTTGGAAGTAACTGGGGGAAACTATGTACAATTCTTAACTCTATACATTGTATCACACTGGTACCTGATTTCAGGCAGAACATATCTACATCTTATTCAATTCTTCAATTCTTGGGCTTCCCAGGGCCATTGATCTCCCATTTGGGTTCCGCCACAGAAATAACAATCTGTGATCTTAAGACTAGATACTACTGCTCCGGCTAATTCTAGAAACAAATTCTGTGAAGGGTGAGGGATCTCAAACTTATTTACATGCATAGCTTCATAAAAGGTATTATGAATATGATATTTAGATGACTTGTGGGCTTGGGTATTCAATCTAATATACACAATGGTCCCTGGATCTGTTCCTCCTCCAGCAATACGTAAACCAAACTTATATCCTTGTTTCCATGCATGGGGGTTATGTACACGCAAATGTAAGGGGTTGCAAGCATCTTTCTGACATTTATCATTTGTGGTTGGCTTGGTTAGAGTAGCCATCCGTTTATCTATTTTCTCATCAGTTATACCAGTGTTCCAGGTAGCATAGAAAACACATTCCCAATACGGGCAATAATAGTCTGCCGCTGTAGCAGTACTATACCCTGGTTCCTTTTTACCTGTACACTTCCTCCATCCCGTGGCACCTTCTGGACACATATACTTATGGTCATTTCGATACGCTTTCTCCCATGTACCACAGGTGGACTGACTATCTCTATTAATAGCATTACATGCATCAAAATTCAAAACAGCAGGTTTAGTAATGTCCTTAAGTGGTGGTGTAGCAGCTAATATAGGTCCATCTGCATCCTTCCATCTTATTTCCAACGTGTAATAGGATGGATTCTGATGCGGATTATAGCATGCTTTAATTTTGCCATGAGTGCAAACATTTAGTTCAGTGGTGTTATAAATACACCGAGTTATTGTTCCCTTGCAGGTATAGTAAGAATGGTAAAGCAAAGTCTGAGTTACTTTCAGTCCAGTTCTAGTAGAGGTAATACAAGCTGTGCATGGAGGTAGAGCATAAGTCTGTTCAAAACCTCCGAAGAAGGCAACCAAGGCAAAGCAGAAGCAAAGATACATGTTAATGTTGATTGGAGTTCTTCTGAATCCTCAGCTTGCTGATCTTGATCACGACGGTCTATTATTCTTCGTCCCGTTTGCTAATGAAGCAATTTAACGGGTGCTGAGTGTTGATTGAAGATCCTCAAGGTGTCCAGCACACATTAACCAACTTAGCAATTCAGTTGGCTTGTAAAATCTGGCTTAGTCAACGTAGTCTCACAGTAGTGTGTCAAATCACACACGCAAATTGGGTTCGTTGAAACAAAGCTGTTGCTGCATGGAAAACAGCAATCCTCTTCGAAAGACTTGGCTACTGCAAAGCACTTGTGATGAAGTGTCTATGCTGCTGGTTGCCGTCTCAGAGTAACTCGCAAGGGTACATCAGGGTGCTGCTCTGCTGTCCACCACTCTGGTTCAGGATCGGCGGCGGGCTTGACTCGGCTGTGGTGGATCCAGGCGTCGATCTCGGCTACCTTTACTGCAGTTGGGGTAGACAGGATGACGGTGTACGGTCCCTTCCAATGGGGTTCCAACGGTATCTTCTTCCAATCTTTGATCCACACCGAAGTTCCAGGCTGGTAGGGATGCAAGGGTTCCATCAAGTTGATAGGCAACTGGTCTTGGATCCACGTATGGAGAGTCTGCAGAACAAAACTAAGAGCTAGGAGTTCTTGTCTGGTTACTTCTGAACCAATCTGGGCTAGATTTCCTTTGACTCCCTGCACTATTGGTGGGGGTTTACCATACAAAACTTCAAAAGGGGAAAATCCTGTTGACTTTACAGGGGCTGAGCGTATTCTGAGTAAAGCTATGGGGAGCACTTGGGGCCATTTCAAGTGTGTCTCCTGACAAAGCTTAGACATTTGTGCTTTCAATGTACGATTCATTCGCTCAACTTTCCCTGAACTCTGGGGTCTGTATGCAGTGTGGAGCTTCCACTGTATCTGCAAAGCTTTTGCTAACTGCTGAGTAACTTGAGAGACAAATGAGGGTCCATTGTCTGACCCTATTACTGCTGGGATTCCAAATCTGGGGACAATCTCTCTCATTAAGGCTTTGGTAACTTCTCGGGCTTTCTCAGTTCTGGTTGGGAATGCTTCTACCCACCCAGAGAAAGTACAAACTAATACTAGTAGGTAATGGTATCCATTAGCTTTCGGCATTTCGGTGAAATCAACTTGGAGGTTGTGCATGGGGGTCACACCTCTTGACTGAACTCGGGGTGCTGTAATAAGGCCTTGCTTGGCATTATTCTTGGCACAAGTTTGACATTGTCGTGCTACTGAGGCTGATATGGTTGTCATCAGAGGGATGTAGAAATGTGGTCTGAGTGCTTTCTCCATAGCACTCTTCCCATAGTGGGTAGCTTCGTGGAAAGCTTTGACAAAGGATGGTCCTAATAGTTCAGGAATTACTATTCTTCCTGGAGGTTGACTGCCCTCTTCTGGTGGCAGCTCAATCCATCCATCTTTCAATACTCCATTTTCTTTGTCACAATAGTAGTCTAATTCTTTGGTGGTATATCGTGGGGTCCATAGATTCAAAGGTACTGGAAACAATGCTGCTTGCATTGGCATAGCTTGTGGGGCAATTTGTCCTGTCATAGCTGCTTGTCGTGCTGAGGCATCTGCAAATCTATTTCCTCGAGCAACTTCTCCTTTCCCTGCTTGATGTCCTCGACAATGCATGACAGCTACACGTGTTGGGGCCCAGACTGCATCAAGTAACATCAATATCTCGGGACCATATTTGACTGATTTTCCTCCGGATGTGATGAGTCCTCTTTCTTTGTAGAGAGCTCCATGGGCATGCAAGGTGGTGAAGGCATATTTGGAATCTGTATATACATTTAGCACAAGTTTTTCTCCTAATAGCAATGCTCTGGTGAGTGCTATCAATTCGGCTTTCTGGGCTGATGTGCCTGAGGCTAGAGCTGATGATTCAACTACTTCGTGTTGAGTGACGACTGCATATCCAGCACAGCGTCGTCCGTCAAGGATGAGACTGCTCCCATCAACATAATAGATCTGGTCAGGATTGTCTATGGGCACATCTGTCAAGTCAGGTCGACTAGAGAACACAGTTTCCATGACTTCGATGCAGTCATGTTCTGGGAGTTCTTCACTGATGGGTATCAAGGTAGCTGGATTCAGGGCATGGCTCACTTCAAGTTGTATCTGTGGATTTTCACATAACATGCTCTGGTACTTCAACATTCGGGAATTGGTGAGCCAATAATTTGCTTTCTGTTCCATAAGGGCAAGGACTGCATGTGGCACAGTGACTCGTATGTTCTGTCCTAGTGTGAGTTTGTCTGCTTCACTCACTAGTAGCGCTGTAGCTGCAACTGCTCTCAAGCAGGGTGGCCATCCTTTGGCCACAGGGTCCAATTGTTTCGATAGGTAGGCTACAGGTCGTTCCCAATTTCCTAATTTCTGAGTCAACATGCCTAAGGCATTTCCCTGTGCTTCATGTACAAACAAGTGGAAAGGTTTGTGGACATCTGGTAGTCCAAGTGCTGGTGATGCCATCAATTCTTCTTTTAACTTCTGGAAGGCTGTATCCTGCTCAAGTCCCCACTCCAGTGGTGACTTCTCTTCTCCTTTTGTGGCTTCATACAGTGGTTTGGCAATTTGGGCAAAGTTGGGTATCCAGATTCGGCAATATCCTGCCGCTCCCAGAAAGGCTCTGACTTGCTTTCTGGTTGTTGGAGTTGGAATTCTGCATACTGCTTCTTTTCTTTCTCTGCCTAATCTTCTGCTTCCTTGGGTAATACGAAAACCCAAGTATTTCACTTCTGTTTGGCATAGTTGTGCTTTGGCTCTGGAAACTTTATATCCAGCTTCATTTAGTAACTGCAAGAGATCTTTGGTGGCTAATATACATTCTCTTTCTGATACGGCAGCTATCAACAGATCATCCACGTACTGGAGAAGTACTCTCTTCCCCGGGGCTACTGGATAGCTTGAAAGGTCTTGATTTAGTGCAGCACTAAAGATGGTAGGTGAATTCTTGAATCCTTGGGGTAATCTTGTCCAGGTGAGTTGGCCCCCTCTTCCAGAGATGGGGTCCTGCCATTCAAATGCAAACAATATTTGGCTTACAGGGGCTAATCTTATGCAAAAGAATGCATCTTTTAAATCCAGTACAGTGAAATGGGTAGCTTCAGCAGGTATCAGTCCTAAAAGAGTGTAAGGATTGGGCACAACTGGATGTATAGTTTCAACTGCATCATTTACTCTTCTCAAATCTTGCACTGGGCGATAATCATCTGTCTCAGGTTTCTTTACTGGCAAAAGTGGGGTGTTCCATGGGGATTGACATACTTTCAGTAGGCCATACTCGAGCAATCTCTGTAGGTGGCGATGAATGCCTTCAATTGCGGCTCTTGGGAGAGGGTACTGTTTGACGTGCACTGGTGTAGCACTAGGCTTGAGGGTTACAATCACTGGTGCTATATGCTTGGCTAGGCCTGGGGGACTGCCTTCTGCCCATACTTCAAGTGGTGCATGAATGTTCTTTAAAGTTTGTTCAAAATAGGTATCTTGAATCGAATCATCAATGTAGTATCTCCACTCTTCTTCTCGGGGTACTGTCAGCAGCATTACTCCTGCTGGTTTGGCTTGAGAATTCACTGTCATTTGCATTTCTCCTTGTTCGGAGAAAGATATCTGTGCTTGAAGCTTGGCTAGCATATCTCGTCCCAGTAGGGGTACTGGACATTCGGGCATGTAAAGGAATTGATGAGTTACTTGCTGTCCTCCTAGACTGCATATTCGGTTTTGTAGAAAAGACTTTGTGGCTTTGGCACCAGTTGCTCCTATAATGGTGACTGCTTTTTTGGTGAATGGGGCTATCTTTTTGTCTATTACTGAATGTTCTGCTCCAGTATCAACCATAAAGTTCATAAATTGGTCTCCTATTTGTATTTCGACCATAGGCTCCTGGAGACCTAAAGCAAACTTGGAGCCCGGTCTGTCCTAATCCACGTCATCCTCATCATGGGCCTGTGTGGCCAATGCTTGGATGGCTCCTCCTCCCCTCTCTCTCTGGAATTGTTCTCGATTGGCTCCTCCTCGGCCTCGGGGACGGCCTCGTCTTTCTTCTCGCCACTGATGATCGTTGTCGTCATCTTGCTGGGCGTCTTCGAGTTGCGGGCACGTATCTCTCCAATGTCCTTCCTCTTTGCAATAGGCGCATTGGTTCACGCCTAGTCTCTGGGTCCGGCCTCCGCCTTGACCCCGCCCTCTTCCTCTGCTCCTTCAATTAGGGACACCTCCCCTTTTCTTTTTAACTATGGCCGCAGCCAAAAAATCAGCTTTCTTCTTCATCTTTCTATCACATTCTCTCTGTCTTTCAGTATCACGATTCACATACACTTTATGAGCGACTTCCAATAACTGTGTTGCATTCAT
Source organism: Ichthyophis bannanicus (assembly GCA_033557465.1). Classification (NCBI taxonomy): domain Eukaryota; kingdom Metazoa; phylum Chordata; class Amphibia; order Gymnophiona; family Ichthyophiidae; genus Ichthyophis; species Ichthyophis bannanicus. The sequence goes on from CM066051.1 coordinate 6,913,818, forward strand.
GCCCGCAAACCCTTCTAATTTCTGTAATTTACGTCTAATGTCTGGTTGAGACTGGTTTACAAAAGCAGAATTCACCATGCATAAACTTCCTGGTGCCTCGGGATCATAGGGAGTATACATTCTGTAAGCTTCAGTTAATCTTTCATAATAATCTGCTGGGCTCTCATCTATTCCTTGGATAACTCCTGCTACTTTGGAAAGGTTCATAGCTTTTTGGCCTCCCCTTCTCAGGCCTTGTAAAAAGCCTTGGCGAAAGCGGGCTAGGGCGGTGGATCCTTCATCTGTATTTGGATCCCATTGGGGGTCTTCATTCGGGAATTCTCTCTGAGCTGCTTCTCTACGATCTATTATATTCTGCCCCTGCGCCGGAGCAGCAGGGTTTTCTGCCATCCATTCAATAGCTGCTTTTCTAATTCTCGCTCGTTCTTCTGTAGTAAATAGGGTGGTCAGGAGCTGACGGCAATCTGGCCAAGTGGGTTGGTGAGTTTCCATAATACTAGTTACTAATTCGGTCAGCTCCTGGGGCTTGCTAGTATAGGAGGCATAGTGCGACCTCCAATTTAATAAATCAGTTGTAGAGAAGGGAATATACACATAAGTTAGGGGTCCCGCTACCACTTCATCATTATCATTCTTTACGGGCACCCCCGGGACTTGCCTTAAGGGAAACAGTTTGGCTGTCGTCCCAGGCGTCATTTGGGTCTGGGATCTAAGGGCTATTGTCGTTGTCTTTGCAGGAGTTGCTTTCTTTTTCTCAACTGGTTTTGCTTTGGGTTTTTCTTTCACTGGCTTGCTAGTGCTAGCGCTGGCTTTCTCAATTATTTGTACACTGTCCTCTTCTTCTTCTTCTGGGGAATCCCCTCCTTCTTCTTCTAGCTCCGCTTCTGGCTCACTTTTTACATCCTCCTCTTCTCTTCCCGCTAATTCTTTCTCTTCCTCTCCTCCAGGAGGAGGGGGGTCTGGGGTTGGGTCTCGCCTCGGCTCTGGCAGTCTCTGGGGTTCTGGGGCAGGACGCCGCCGAGCTATTCTTACTGGACCTGGGGTTCGGGGCTGCCTGAGGACTACTTCTGGGGAATCGGGATCTGCCAAGATGGGTTTTCTTCTTGGCTTTCTTATCCTGCTCTTTCATTCTAGGCTGTTCCTTTTTCTGTCTAGAATCTGTTTTAGCTAACATTATTCTGCACTGTTCCTCATAACAGCGCTGCGCCCAGGAGGGCGGATCTTCACAAATACTTAACCAGGAATCTATATAGGGGTACTGATCGGGGTGCGCTACCCGCACTCTACGATGTATTGACTGGATAATCTCTACGGTGAACGTTCCCTCTCGGGGCCAGATGGGGTCTAGATCGGGCCACTCCCTAGTACACAAAATCTGCAAACGGGCTGCTGTCATTTTAATACCATAATCTCCTGAATATCCCTCTTTAAAATGTGCGATCATACATTCTAATGGAGTGTTCCTAGTAGACTCCGCCCCTCCCATTTCGATGTGTGCGCGCAACAACAGACAGAAGGGAAAAGGTGGGCGGACCGTGGGTAAGGGGTCCTCACGGCCCTGGAAACGTATAGGGAATACAAATAACAAGACAAGACGACAATCGCTTCCCCCTTTTCGCGACCTGAACGCGGTCGCCCGGTCAGGAAATGCGCTAATCAGGGGTCCGCCTTCACTTGGTCCGTGCTGCCAGACCTCTCATTCACACTTCGTTCACACAATCATGCTAGCAACGTATTCCCAGAATGCATTCGTTTCTATCTGTTCTGACTAGTCTTTTTCCCAAATTACAAAAAGGATGAGGGTTTCACCTAGCGCATTCCCATGCCAGGCTACTCGGCTCTTCCTTGAGAGTTGATCATGCTCTCTTACCAATTCCCAATATCTCGAGATTACAAATTCCAAGTTCCAAGTTCCAATGGCAGTACTGCTCTTTCTATTTCTGTCTAGACCCAAAATCGAAACTATACTCACCGGATCCGGTCCTCAAAACTTCCCAAGCAGGCGCATGAGTTGGACCTCGGACTCCCCTCACTCGGGTTCGAGGCGTTGGCTCCGACCGGGCCCGGCACCCGCCGAGGTCCGACCAGCTCCCTCCGATACAAGGGACCGGTGGCGCCAGGGAGCGGCCCTCGTCGGAAGGGCGCGATCCCGGCAGGACCAAGCCTATAGAGGCGGAAAGTCGTGGTATATTGCCCTATATACACTTTGATTCCACAACTTCCCGGCCAACGCACCAAGGAATATGTAGCAGCAAAGCGCAGACAAACCAATGATACCAGGAGTCTGTTCAGAAGGTCCAAATCATTTATTTGTGCACAAGTCTCAAGCAAGGCAATTTCAAAATGGCTGAGCAAAGTTTTCAAGCATTACAACAACTTTTATAGACTTCTGTTCCATTCTAGGTATAGAAAAACATTTTATTGGTCCCGGTACGCTCCCGTACCTCCCGTAGCCCTTCTATTGGTCCCGGTACTGATAAGTTTCTCCAATTATGTTCCTTCTGCCTGCCCCCCTTCTAGTCCCAATTACAATGGTCAGTTCATCAACTTGTTACTTTCACACTTTCAAGGCTATGGGACCATTTGTGCGTGCAGAAGAGCAAGGTTCTGTAACTCATCTGTCAGCACTCCTCAATATTTCTCTGCAAATGTACTTTTTCTTATCAGTAAGTTTAAAACACATCTTTTCTGTATTTTTCCATTTCTTAATTCTGCAATTCTGCTTATCTAAGCTAATTCAATATTTCTACTGAGTTCTTTCTTACAATAGCAGCATATTGGGGGATGTGCAATCCTATATGCCTCTCCACAGGCCTCATTTACAGGTCAAGCTAGCCATGCTGGCCTGCCTATGTCAGACACCGTGGGTCACAGGCCTGCACCTGCCACACTAGCAACGCACGTGGCAAGGCATATCTCAGACAAGAGAGATGGCAGCAAGATCAAGGAAGCCAGCCTTCACTGAGAGGGAGCTGTATCTCCTAACTGAGCTCTTCTGCCTCAGGCAGCAGCGCCTATTCCCTGGGTCCTCGCGGAGGCAGAACCTGGGAAGGGTGAGGAGAGCCTGGGAGCGCCTCACCATGCGCTACAACCGCAGCGCAGACTACCCACGTGAGGTAAGTCCATGGGGGCAGTTACCCCAACACAGCTTGTGCAGAGGAACACCATGCAACCAGGGCAGCAAACACATATTTACCAACAGGGACTGCAAGGTGTGTCCACACCCAGCTCTGAGTGAGTTCCCCCCCCCCCCATCCACCCCCCGAGCACCACCTCAGGAAGCCCAAACCCATCCTGCTTCCCTGGTATCTGTCCCTGTCTGTGAATAACTGACATGACTACAGCCCTGGGATGAGGAGGGCCCAAATGAGGCCAGAACACAGCCCCTGTGCCCTGGTATCTGTCCCTGTCAGTGCATACAGGGATGGACAAGAGCCCTGGGATGAGCAGGGCCCAAATGAGGCCAAAACACAGCCCCTGTGTCCTGTCAACAGTCCCTGTCAGTGCATACAGGGATGGACAAGAGCCCTGGGATGAGCAGGGCCCAAATGAGGCCAGAACACAGCCCCTGTGCCCTGGTATCTGTCCCTGTCAGTGCATACAGGGATGGACAAGAGCCCTGGGATGAGGAGGGCCCAAATGAGGCCAAAACACAGCCCCTGTGTCCTGTCAACAGTCCCTGTCAGTGCATACAGGGATGGACAAGAGCCCTGGGATGAGGAGGGCCCAAATGAGGCCAGAACACAGCCCCTGTGCCCTGGTATCTGTCCCTGTCAGGGGATACATGGCTGGACTAGAGCCCTGGGATGAGGAGGGCCCAAATGAGGCCAGAACACAGCCCCTGTGCCCTGGTATCTGTCCCTGTCAGTGCATACAGGGATGGACAAGAGCCCTGGGATGAGGAGGGCCCAAATGAGGCCAGAACACAGCCCCTGTGCCCTGGTATCTGTCCCTGTCAGTGCATACAGGGATGGACAAGAGCCCTGGGATGAGGAGGGCCCAAATGAGGCCAGAACACAGCCCCTGTGCCCTGGTATCTGTCCCTGTCAGTGCATACAGGGATGGACAAGAGCCCTGGGATGAGGAGGGCCCAAATGAGGCCAGAACACAGCCCCTGTGCCCTGGTATCTGTCCCTGTCAGTGCATACAGGGATGGACAAGAGCCCTGGGATGAGGAGGGCCCAAATGAGGCCAGAACACAGCCCCTGTGCCCTGGTATCTGTCCCTGTCAGTGCATACAGGGATGGACAAGAGCCCTGGGATGAGGAGGGCCCAAATGAGGCCAGAACACAGCCCCTGTGCCCTGGTATCTGTCCCTGTCAGTGCATACAGGGATGGACAAGAGCCCTGGGATGAGGAGGCCCCAAATGAGGCCAAAACACAGCCCCTGTGTCCTGTCAACAGTCCCTGTCTGTGAATAACTGACATGACTACAGCCCTGGGATGAGGAGGGCCCAAATGAGGCCAGAACACAGCCCCTGTGCCCTGGTATCTGTCCCTGTCAGTGCATACAGGGATGGACAAGAGCCCTGGGATGAGGAGGGCCCAAATGAGGCCAGAACACAGCCCCTGTGTCCTGTCAACAGTCCCTGTCAGTGCATACAGGGATGGACAAGAGCCCTGGGATGAGCAGGGCCCAAATGAGGCCAAAACACAGCCCCTGTGTCCTGTCAACAGTCCCTGTCAGTGCATACAGGGATGGACAAGAGCCCTGGGATGAGCAGGGCCCAAATGAGGCGAAAACACAGCCCCTGTGCCCTGGTATCTGTCCCTGTCAGTGCATACAGGGATGGACAAGAGCCCTGGGATGAGCAGGGCCCAAATGAGGCCAAAACACAGCCCCTGTGTCCTGTCAACAGTCCCTGTCAGTGCATACAGGGATGGACAAGAGCCCTGGGATGAGCAGGGCCCAAATGAGGCCAGAACACAGCCCCTGTGCCCTGGTATCTGTCCCTGTCAGTGCATACAGGGATGGACAAGAGCCCTGGGATGAGGAGGGCCCAAATGAGGCCAACACACAGCCCCTGTGCCCTGGTATCTGTCCCTGTCAGTGCATACAGGGATGGACAAGAGCCCTGGGATGAGGAGGGCCCAAATGAGGCCAGAACACAGCCCCTGTGCACTGGTATCTGTCCCTGTCAGTGCATACAGGGATGGACTAGAGCCCTGGGATGAGGAGGGCCCAAATGAGGCCAGAACACAGCCCCTGTGCCCTGGTATCTGTCCCTGTCAGTGCATACAGGGATGGACAAGAGCCCTGGGATGAGGAGGGCCCAAATGAGGCCAGAACACAGCCCCTGTGCCCTGGTATCTGTCCCTGTCAGTGCATACAGGGATGGACAAGAGCCCTGGGATGAGGAGGGCCCAAATGAGGCCAGAACACAGCCCCTGTGCCCTGGTATCTGTCCCTGTCAGTGCATACAGGGATGGACAAGAGCCCTGGGATGAGGAGGGCCCAAATGAGGCCAGAACACAGCCCCTGTGCCCTGGTATCTGTCCCTGTCAGTGCATACAGGGATGGACAAGAGCCCTGAGATGAGGAGGGCCCAAATGAGGCCAGAACACAGCCCCTGTGCCCTGGTATCTGTCCCTGTCAGTGCATACAGGGATGGACAAGAGCCCTGGGATGAGGAGGGCCCAAATGAGGCCAGAACACAGCCCGTGTGCCCTGGTATCTGTCCCTGTCAGTGCATACAGGGATGGACAAGAGCCCTGGGATGAGGAGGGCCCAAATGAGGCCAGAACACAGCCCCTGTGTCCTGTCAACAGTCCCTGTCTGTGAATAACTGACATGACTACAGCCCTGGGATGAGGAGGGCCCAAATGAGGCCAGAACACAGCCCCTGTGCCCTGGTATCTGTCCCTGTCAGTGCATACAGGGATGGACAAGAGCCCTGGGATGAGGAGGGCCCAAATGAGGCCAGAACACAGCCCCTGTGCCCTGGTATCTGTCCCTGGCAGTGCATACAGGGATGGACAAGAGCCCTGGGATGAGGAGGGCCCAAATGAGGCCAGAACACAGCCCCTGTGCCCTGGTATCTGTCCCTGTCAGTGCATACAGGGATGGACAAGAGCCCTGGGATGAGGAGGGCCCAAATGAGGCCAGAACACAGCCCCTGTGCCCTGGTATCTGTCCCTGTCAGTGCATACAGGGATGGACAAGAGCCCTGGGATGAGGAGGGCCCAAATGAGGCCAGAACACAGCCCCTGTGTCCTGTCAACAGTCCCTGTCTGTGAATAACTGACATGACTACAGCCCGGGGATGAGGAGGACCCAAATGAGGCCAGAACACAGCCCCTGTGCCCTGGTATCTGTCCCTGTCAGTTCATACAGGGATGGACAAGAGCCCTGGGATGAGGAGGGCCCAAATGAGGCCAGAACACAGCCCCTGTGCCCTGGTATCTGTCCCTGTCAGTGCATACAGGGATGGACAAGAGCCCTGGGATGAGGAGGGCCCAAATGAGGCCAGAACACAGCCCCTGTGCCCTGATATCTGTCCCTGTCAGTGCATACAGGGATGGACAAGAGCCCTGGGATGAGGAGGGCCCAAATGAGGCCAGAACACAGCCCCTGTGCCCTGGTATCTGTCCCTGTCAGTGCATACAGGGATGGACAAGAGCCCTGGGATGAGGAGGGCCCAAATGAGGCCAGAACACAGCCCCTGTGCCCTGGTATCTGTCCCTGTCAGTGCATACAGGGATGGACAAGAGCCCTGGGATGAGGAGGGCCCAAATGAGGCCAGAACACAGCCCCTGTGCCCTGGTATCTATCCCTGTCAGTGCATACAGGGATGGACAAGAGCCCTGGGATGAGGAGGGCCCAAATGAGGCCAAAACACAGCCCCTGTGTCCTGTCAACAGTCCCTGTCAGTGCATACAGGGATGGACAAGAGCCCTGGGATGAGCAGGGCCCAAATGAGGCCAAAACACAGCCCCTGTGCCCTGGTATCTGTCCCTGTCAGTGCATACAGGGATGGACAAGAGCCCTGGGATGAGGAGGGCCCAAATGAGGCCAAAACACAGCCCCTGTGTCCTGTCAACAGTCCCTGTCAGTGCATACAGGGATGGACAAGAGCCCTGGGATGAGCAGGGCCCAAATGAGGCCAAAACACAGCCCCTGTGCCCTGGTATCTGTCCCTGTCAGTGCATACAGGGATGGACAAGAGCCCTGGGATGAGGAGGGCCCAAATGAGGCCAAAACACAGCCCCTGTGTCCTGTCAACAGTCCCTGTGGGTGGGCAGGGTGGACAGACCATGGTCCCAGGATCGAGTAGTCCGCACCCCAGAGCCCCACCCATCATCCCGGTGCTGTGCTGCTTTCCCTGGTCCGGTATTGGAGGGCCTAGCTATGTTGCACATTGTGAGACAGATACATGCCTTGGATGTGGCCACGTAAGGGTGTCTATCCCCTAATGTCATTACGATTTTTTCCAACCATTAGGTTGAGGATCTCCGTAAAAAGGCCCGTGAGCTGAGGGCGAGGTACCCACGGTTCGTTGAGTGAGTCTGGAGGGAGCGGCTGGCCCAACAGAATGGTGCGTGAGGTGACATGGCCCTGTGGGGCACTTGCTGTCATGAACACAGGATGTATGTGAATACAGTGGCTGCTGTGTGACTATGGCACTGACACCTGTTCCCCTTTCCCACAGTGGATGAACATGCTGCTGAGGGGCCTGGGGAGCCGGATGCGGGCCCCGAGGAGACAGATGATGGGGATGTCCAGGAGGAGCGGCCCACCCCAAGGGTGGAGGACCATGGCACCCCGCAACATGTGCCAGAGGACTACGACGTCGAGGAGGGGGAGGAGGACGCAGAAGAGGGGGGGGGAGCTGGGGAGGAGGGAATGGAGCAGCTGAGGGTGGCCAGGGCAGGGGAGGTGGAGCAGGGTGGGGAGAGGGCAGAGGTGGAGGGACGGCAGGGTGCGGAGGGGCGGGTACTGTTGCCTAGGGAGGGGGGGGACAGGAGCAGGAGGGGGCTGAACTGGGGAATGCAGGGCTGGAGGGGAATGGGGTGGGTGCGGGTCCATGTGGGTCATGTGCCCATCTGCATGGGCTCTCACAGGGCGACAGGGGCGCCAGCCACCTGCACCGTGGTGAGGCTGATGCGTCCCCTCTGGATGTGGGCATGGCACACATAGCTGATGTCAGGCGCACCATGGATGCTGCCACACAGACAAGGGGAGACCTGTGTCTGTGTGGCTGCATGTGCGGACTGCGCGTGGCAGCGGCTGTGCGTGCACATGCACACGCCCAGAGGCAGCACGCCCTCATCATGGGGCAGGTCCTGGCGACCCTGACCATGGTGGCTGACCGGCTGCGCTCGCTGGAGGAGCGTATAGATGGGGGTGCACCCGATCAGCCACCATGTGACAGGGGTCCCCGGGGTGTGTAGCATAAGGATACGCAATGCACACCCGCCCTGTGACAGCCCATGCAAAGGGCTACCCCACACAGGGGGGGCAGTAGGAATGCATGACGTGAATGCCGCCATGGTGGTCACTGTGTCATCAACCACACCATGTTCATGTTTTAATAAAGTTGTTTATTGTTAACGTTACACTGTGCTGCTTCTTTGCTATTGGTCAGTGGTCTGTGAGCGACACATGAGGGCACACACATGTGTGTCAGTGTATGATACATAGGGTGTGTGCCATGTACTGTACACGTGTAAGGCATCTAGCGGTACTATGGACATTACATTTGCTATTGCCCCACATGTACCACAGCACACACATGTAACAGTGCACAGGGACCAGCAGTGGTGGCCCATGAAAGGCTGCGTGCAGCATCTGTGATGGGCGCAGTCCTGGGTGGAGGATGACAGGGACACAGCAGGTGGCCCAATGGACATTGGCCGTAGATGTGCACAGGGCTATGGGTGGACAGAGTGGGCATGGTCACAAGGTGACATGTGCTGTGCCACATGTTGTTTCCATTACTCTTGTAAGTCATGGTGTCAGGGGGCATTGTTCAGGTGATGCACATGGGGGCTCAACTGCATAAGGACTTTCCCGTGCCATTCGTTGATATATGATAAATAGCATGGCACAGAACACAGGACAGCAGCACGGAGAGTGACTCTTGCAAACACATGGACTGTCCCTACACACATGTGCTTGTGGGGCATCCCACGAGTGCCTGTATAGTATGCTATGTGCACAATGTTAGTGGCACGGGAGGGGACGGACATGTAGCCAGTATGTGACGAGGGCTAACTGTGTGCTTTTCTGAGCGCTACACCGATGGCTCACCAGAGGCCACAGGGACAGGTATCGGCCACACTGGGATGCGTAACAGAGAGGACAGGCAGGCTGACTGCCAGGCGAAAGGTGCCTTTGGGACTGTCTATGGTCATTGGAGCACAGCACAAAGACTCTTTAGTGTCTGTCTATGTCTGAGGGTGTACTGTACCTCGGCTAAAGCTGTGCCCGCAGTCTGGGTAGGTGTATGTGCTGTGCCCTGCTCCCTCTGGCGTTCCCCGGGAACTGGAACTGTAGAGTCCTATCCTGTTAACATAGGGGATATCAAGGCATGGTGGGTGGGACATAGACACCCCATCAATGTGCTGGTACCCCAGCAGGTCAGGTCCCCCTACCTGTACCCATGTGATGTCGGTCATATTCATTGTGTGGAAGCGACCTGGGCAACTGCCATACCCTTTCTCAAACCAGCCACCCACCCACCCGGGTTTCTCTCCCCACCCACCCACTCCCCGGGGCTCATGTAACGGCCATGCACCATCATGGGTACTCTGTGTGTCACCAACCACCACCGCACATCCTGAGTCAGAGGCAATGACACCAGCCCTGGCATGGTGGCGGCCCCATCTGGTCATTCCCACCATGCCACTAATAGGCCAGACCTTCCCAACCAACAGTCACCCCACTGCACATTTCAGGTCCTGCCCCCCCCCTATCACCCACAGCCCACATGATGCCATGCCCCATGGCCCATGAGCACGCGCTGCACACCCTCAGTCCCCTAGCTCACAGGAAACGGATGAGGCAAACAGATGTGGGCTGCAGCTGGCGTGCACACAAGAGCAGGTGGGGCATCCCATGCTGTCCACAGTAGTGTTGGTGGCTGAACCATAGGTCAAAATAGTTGGCAGCGCCCATGGCGCAGGGTCATGCATGTGTGGGCTGTGCGTGATACAGGCACCCACAAGAAAGATCGGAGACATGACATGTTGTGCAACTGCATGTTCATGCATTTATTTTCCCCTTCCCCTACCCCTACCACGCCTTGCCCGGCCCCTCCCACCCTGCAATGCCGCTCGCTCTGTTGCTGGCACTGTTGGCGGTGCTGTTGCTCGCACTGGTGAATGTGGGTCTTGCGATGGCGGTGGTGGTGGTGGCGACACCCCCATTTGTGCGGCTATGGCCTGCATGGTGGCTGCGATGCTCTCCGTAGCTGCGGCTACACGTGGAACCCCCATCAGGACCCTATACAGCATGGTGTTGTGCCTCCGTACGGCACGTCACAGCCTCCGCTGTTCACGCAGACACGACCGCAGCAAATGCCGTATACCTGTGAAGACAGCAGGTACTGCATTGTCGTCATGGAATGACAGGGTTATCTCTACAGACTTATTAGGCACAGACAACGTTTTGGCACTCACACTCGGCATCCCTGTGTGCCACCTCTGTGTGGGCCTGCATCTGGACAATGACCTCTGCCACTGCTGCTGTCGTCTCATCTCTGTGATGTTGTTCTCCCTCTGTTGGCATGTCCCCAGGCTCCTCAGTCTCATCTGTCGCCCCTCCACACGGAGGTGGGGTGTTATTGGCACTGTCCCCAACGGGTGTGTTTGGGGGAGGGCCTTCATCCACCGCTAATGTCTCCAGCACTGGATCAATGGGTGCGGCTGGCCAGGACTGGCTGTCCCCATTTGCATCCGCGTCTGCAGCAATCGCAGCTAAGTCACCTGTGGGGGAGAGCATCATATAGGTCAGCTGCAGCACGACTGCCTGTCTGCATGCATCAGAATCCCATATGAGAACATGTGTGGGGGTGAGCCACATGGGTCCTGGTGGGGGCCCCTTCCCCCTCCCCCATTCCCCAATGCCTGGAGGGGCCGTTGAGAGTGCCCGTTGCCCTGCCACTTCCACTGACCTTATCCCCCGTGCATGCTACCACACACCCCATGCAGCCCCCTTACCACTCTCAACGCTGCAAACACAGTCCGTGTTTGACCCAGGTACATTGTGCTGCCCTGTGGGCCATGTTGACACATTTGCGGCCGTGCTACCTCCTCCAGGCCTGCACCCTCTCCACTGCATGACATGTACAGCCTCTGCTGGTACTGGGGGCCCTCATGCGTTGGCACCGCACCCATACACTGTGCTATGGCACTCCCTGCACACCATGGGCATGACTCACCCACTGGGTCATGGCTCAGAGGCAGGTTACATGGTTCTGCTGTCCCCTGGTTTCCCAGTTTGACCTATCATTCTACCAGACCCACAGTCCACCCTGGTCCACCCCCACACATGTGCGCTTGCCCGCTCCCACTGGTACAGATCACTCACACACTTACCAGCACGTGGGTGCGCAGTGTCCAGCTCTGGTGGAAGGCCATGGATATATGTAGGGCCGAGTCTCTCTGCCAAACGCCTTTCGAGATCGCTTATGTTGGCGAGCTGTGCTGGACCGCCTCCGGTGTTCTGGGCCCCTCTCCTCTCCCGTGTCAGCTCCCTGCGGATATTGCGCTTAATGTCGCAATAGCGCTTGCGTAGGCTCTCAACATCTCTTTTGGGGCCAGCAGCGGTGGACACTTGGGCCTGTACCTCTGCCCATGCCTTTGCACGTGTTGCACCTGATGTGGTGGTGCTCTGGTGCCCGAACAGTATGTCGTATCTCTCCAGGACGGCCGATATGAGGAGGTCATTTTCCTCCTGGCTGAACCTGGTGGCTCTCTTACGATACTCCTCTGGAAGTGTGGCCCTGCGCCACTTCTGACCAGGTGGACATGTGGGCTGCTGCAAGCCTGATGGCCCTGGCCTCTCCGCATTACTACAGTGGGCGTCCATCCCTGGAACCTGCTCTGCTGCTGTGTTGTCCAAGGTCTGGCTGCTTTGTTCCATCATGTATGTGTTATGTGGAATGGGCCATGTTGTCTTCCACACCTTTATATAGGTCTCGTGTGGGTGTGTCTCAGCGCGCGTCGCATGCGCGCGTTGCGGGCGCGCATTGCGGGCGCGCGTTGCGGGCGCGCATTGCGGGCGCGCGTTACGTACGCGCGTTACGTACGTGCGTTGCATACGCGCGTCTCTTACGTGCTCTACCCCTCCGCACGCATGGACGTGCATTACGTCTATACATGGTATGCGTCTCACTGGGATCTTGGCGTCTTCCATATATGGAGTTGTGTATGCCGCACGGGATCTTTCAGGTATGCTGTGTCACACGGGGACACGGGGTATGTTATCGTGATGGCTATGGGCCAGGGTCACTGCGGGGGTACATGCGGGGGTACGCGCGGGGGTGCATGCGGGGTTACGTGCGGGGGTATGCGCGGTCCTCCGCGCGCTACGCTGAGGGCATTTGGACCTTGCTAACTACAGAATGTTGCTTGTGCTGGATGCTTCTGATTGACCAGGTGTGTGTTGTTTCTCTGATTTCTGCTCCTACCCTCTACCCTATTTCACAGCCACCTCTCCCACATCCTGTGTCTATCATGGCTCAGACTGTGAATGTAGGTGGTGCAGTCATTGCATTACTGCAGCTAGCTGAGCAGCGCTTTCCGGCAGAGGGGGATGCTGGTCCTGGGGCTGTGGCCCTGGGCATGGGTCCTGACCCGCTGCAACACAGGCCTGCAGCTGTGGAGGGTCCACATGCGGGTGTGGTGGAACAACGGCGCCATAGGCGTCTGGAGGGGCAGCCACGCCTTCAACGCCTCTACAGGCCCAGGGTGCTGCTACAGAACATCAGAGAGGACCAGGTGATCTCTCTCTACCGGCTGGACACAGGGGCTATTAGGGAGCTCTATGAGGATCTCCGGCCTGACCTTGAGCCCCTGACTGCACGGTCACATGCTATACCGGGAATGGCCAAGCTCCTTGCTGCCCTACATTTCTTTGCCTCTGGCTGTTTCCAGACCTCAGTGGCCGCAGTAGGTGGAATGAGCCGGCCAACGTTTTCTCGCTGCCTCCACCAGGTACTGCGGGCCATGGTCAGCCGGGTTGGGAACTACATTGCCATTCCCAACAGTAGGCAACATAGGGTGGCCCTGGGACATGCATTCCAGCAGATTGCAGGGATACCACATGTGATGGGTGCAATAGATTGCACACATGTTGCCCTCATCCCGCCACGCGACAGGGAGGTTGTGTACCGCAACCGCAAACACTTCCATTCCCTCAATGTGCAGGTTATCTGTGATGTAGGTATGCGTATCATGAATGTGGTCCCGCGCTTTCCAGGGTCAGCCCATGACTCCTATATCCTGCAGAACTCAGCACTCTTCGGAATGTTTGAGGCCGGTCAATATGAGGACTGTGTCCTGCTGGGTAGGTATTTCACACATCTCGTGTTGTGCGACCATATGTGTTTCACGTGGGCATCATTGTCACCTGTGTTTGCAGCATGCAGGACATGGTGCTGTAGTGTCCTTGTGCTGACTATTCTTGTGCTGTGGCCCCAGCGCACCTTGTCACCTGGGCTGTGCTTACATACCTCTGCGCATCCACACCCATTCCCTTGCCTAACATGTGCCTATTCATGCTCATCTGTATGACCACGCACCCATGTGTTGTCGTCTCTGCCCAGCCCTAGATGTTTACATTGCTATCAGCCTTTTCCATGGTGAGTCAGTACATGCATGGTGCTGAGGTTCCACATATGTCATCCTGTGTCTGGTTTCCATCTCATGACCCATGTGTCATGGGACTGTGCATGTGGCAGCCAGGGGGTTGGGAGGCGGTTTGGTTTACAAGCGGAACAGGACCATAGACGAGCTGTACAGTGTGTATGTGACCTACTGATCCACCTTGTCGGTGGTTGCACGTGTCAGGGTGTATGTGGTAACCTGCTATCACACATGTCTGCTGCATGGCTGTTTGCTCTCGCCTGTCTGCGCTGCCACCACCACCTTGCCAGCCCGGGTTGTGGTACACAGACATATCACCTGTGTGCCATATCACATCATGACCCAGCTACCTGCACACCTGACCATCTTTGTAAAGCCACGTGTGATCCTTTTCTCCCAAATGCGGTCTCTAGTGCACCACAACTGTGTGCAGTGCTGTGCCATCATGTGTGTGTGACCATGTTTCCATGCTGTCCATTTGTGCATTGCTACATCCGGGATTCCCTAGGTTCTACTTCTCACATGTGCCTTACCTCCATTTCTGTTTGCAGGTGATGCAGGATATGGGTGTCGTGCCTGGCTTCTGACCCCTGTGCGTGTCCCTCGGACAGGTGCAGAGATGCGGTACAATGAGGCCCATGCCTCCAGCCGCTCTGTCATTGAGCGCACCTTTGGCATTCTCAAAAGTCGCTTCAGGTGTCTGGATAGGACTGGTGGGGCCTTACAGTACGGGCCTTTGACTGTGGCCAAGATCATACTAGCCTGTTGCATCCTACACAACATTGCTCTCAGGCACAATGTCCCAGTCGATATTAATGAGGATCTTGGGGTGGATCCTGTGTGCCCTCCTGCACCTGGACATGTTGACACACGTGCTGGGATGGCGGCCAGGCAACGTCTGATCGCGGAGCTCTTCTCCTGTAAGTGCAACGACTGCTGGTGACCATTATCTGGGTTGCCCATGTGTGGACAGGTGTGTCATTTGTGCAGCAGTACCATGTCATGTGGCAACATGTCAGATGTGCTTTTGCCTCCCCAGGATGAGCTTCTGCTTTACGGGACCCCGGTACATTAATGTTTATAATGGACGAAGCAGTGCTACATGTGATTTTCTGTGTGTACAACTGCAACAGACAGCTGACTCGGGTGTGTTGCAATACAGTGCGTTTTCCATTGCAGTAGCCATGGTGTGACCCATATTTGTTGCTTACTCTACACTGCTCACATGGTGCTTCACTGCTCTCGGGCCTACTTCCCCATCACGGGCACTTTGGGTGGTGGCATGACACACTTTCTTTGCACAGTCTGGGGGTTGGGGGTTGTGGTGGTGCAGCCATCTGCATATTCTTTATGCACATATTGTCACAGAGCAGACTCTCTAGAGCCCCCTGAGGAGCTAAAAAACACTACTCCTCAAGTAAACAGTGACGTGTGGAGAGAGCACATGACACAAGGGTATCAGAATAGGTATAAGGGAGTGAGGTCACAAGCCTGGAATTATCACCCAGCCAGTAGGGAGGCAAGGAAGGTCCCACCTGACCCCAATAGGCTAGGGTGTGGTGCAGCTGGGGATTACGTAAATAATCAGCACAGCTCACAGGAAGGAACCAAGGCAGAGAGAGCCGAAGAAGCTGGGAGACCTGAGAGACGAAGGAGGTTAAGAGAATCAAGGCAACCAAGAGAGTTGAAAGACCCAAGAAGAAAGGATATTCCCAGGCAGAGGAGATACCCAGAGTGGGAAGTACACAGACCTCCCAGGTCTCTACAGCAAGGCAGAAGACACTGGCTGAATGAAAGTCTGAGTGAGTCTGATGAACAATTAAGTGAAAGAGATGAGCAACTGAATTCAGACAGGGACAGTGTATGCAGCAGCCTTGATAGAAGCTATGCCCTAAGACACAAGTTACAAGCTAGGAAAAGCTATTCTGGGCCAGAGAGGAGAAATGCTAAGCTGAGCTATGAGAGGCATTTGTATGAGAAACAAAAGCCCTATAATGTTAACTTAATGAAAGCAGGAAAACTCCAGAGTCTGGGCTACAGACAGAATATAGAACAAAGCTTGTTACCTGTGAGAGAGAACCCTGCAGAGGGATATAACTGGCATAAGCCTTCTCAGAAACTGCCGTTGGAGATAACAGCTGTTTGTAAAGCTCCTGTTAAAACAAAACCCCGAACAAAGGTTCCACTCTCTAATAGCTGGGCAGCTAACTGCTTTACTCTGCCTGATAACCAGAGGCAGAGGAAAGGCTCCTGGTTGAGCAACTCCAGAGAATATGGTAAAGCCAAACAGATACATTCTGTAGAGAGTCAAGTACGTCACAAGCTGGAAAGTTTGTTAAACAAACTACCTCAGGAGAGAAGTGACGAAGCATCTGTACAGGACAGTGTTCCAATGCAGTATGAGCCTTATGCAATAGAGGATAACATTGAATTGCCTGTTGAACAGATGGACTGTAGTTTGATACTAGCTGACCAAATAGAGTCTCTCAGATAGAAGGCTGAACTGCTCCAGAGAAGCCTTTATCTGGAAACCTGACAAGCTATATTTCTGTTTCCATTCCTATTTTGTTTGCTGAAAGGAAAGCTATTTTTGTTATAGTTCTTTTTGTTTACCCAAGAAGGGTTATGTTGATTTGATTGTTATACTTTTGGAAGAATCCTACGGGACGGGGAATAAAACCCAGTTAAACCGATTTCGGTGTCACAACTTATTTGTGTACTGGCAAGGACTATCAAATATTGAAAAGGCCAGTACTTTACACCCGGGTGCAGTACCAGCTGTGACCAACAGGAGGTGCTGCATGACAAAGGGGTGACAATATTAATAGTATTGTCGTGTTTCCTTTAGATCTCGCCTGTGGCTTTCACTTCATGGAACAGGTCTATGATGTTAATGGGCCTTCCATATTTGGTAATGATCTTGGCCTCGGTCGGGATTGTGTTTGCCATATGCCCTTGTTTGCTGAGACCTTGTTTTGTTTCACTGACACACTTTCCTTGTATGTGCCTGGCGCCATTGATGGGGGTCTGTTGTGGTGATTTTTAGCATTGCGCAGTTCTGCTCCATGGCCTTGCCACCTCATTTTTCTGACTGTGTACTTTTCAAGGACAATTTGGCCATCTAGCTATTTCATTACCTGTGGGAGCCCCATTGTCATGGATTTCAGACCACATATGGAGGGTTTGGTGACCCTTTCCACAGCATCTTGTAGTTTTACATTGCATTGGTAATGACAGCAGCAGCACCCTCACAGTGCAGAACCCTCATGGAGCCTCATCAGAACACCTATGGCATGGCCTGTGGTGCTCTCTGGCACACGCCGTATTGGGTACACGGGCAGACATTGCACATTTACCTTTATCTAATGGTGTGACTTGTAGGGTGCCTTCTACAGCGCCATCGGGGTATAGCCGTGTGCGTGTGTGCTTGCCACCTGCGCCTGTTGGATGTACAGGACAGGCTGCTTCTGCCATCACTATATTGTTGTGTGAGTGTTGTCGCTGATGCCTCCACAGATCCACCTGCCTGTCAGGTACACATTCACATGATACAGGGCCCAGAGTTGGGCAGACATATGTATGGCATGGTAGGGTTCCCTACAGGGGTATGGGGGCATGGCAATTCGGTTACTACCTGCCTTGTTTCTAGATCTGTTTGTGGTTTGCTTTCCTTCATTAGATGATATGCGGATATTGTAGTGTATGTACATCTCTCATCCACGGTTCTGGGTACACATTCACAATGTTTCCTTCTTGTGAGGGCTGACGCTCTCTGTATTGCACGGGCACTACATATGTGGGGGGGGGGGGCACTTTCACCAAACTCTCCGATTGTTTATCGCCGGCAAAAACTGGGTGATATGTATGGCTTCACAAGTGTACTGACTGGTCATCCATGTCACTGACTGTGGATTGCAGGGAATACTGTTGCTGGCAGCTTTTGTCCTTGGGACCATGGGGGGTTTGAACACACAGATCTTGCACCATCTGCCAGTATCTTACCCATTGTACTACAGATCTGGCTACCTTAGGGGACAACATTTCTAGATTCTTATGGGGCGCCCTGTTGGGCTGACGTCTGTTGCTACTGTGTGACATTGACACACACTCATTTTGCCCTCCCATCCCAGGTGGCTATGTGGGTACATAGCCCTTGCTATGTTCATCTCTGTGCCACTGCTCTTCCTGTGCGTTGCACCATGGGTATCCTTGCTTTGGGGCAGATCCTAGCCATCACAGAGGGCCATTTTGGTGTTACCCTGCTTCCCTTCAGGTGACAGCCAGGGGGTTTTTCACAGCTATGGGGCTGCTGCCCGGTGGTTCCATCACAGGCTGTGGGGCCAGTGGTCATGGGCTCATAGCACAGTGGGCTTTGTTTGTCGGACTTACTGCAGCATTGCATATATTGGTCCGTGGCATCTGTTTCTGGAGTATACATCGATGTCCTGCTTATACATCAGGGTAACTTGCTGTTCCATGTCCTTCTCCTTCTCTTATCTGTTTGACTGTTTCTGTCCTCTACTCTGTCCTATCTTATAATGGCGTTCTTTTCTTATTTCCTTAAATGATGTCGTATTGTAAGACACTCTAATACCTTTTGGTCTGAGCGGTATATCAAATTCACATAGACATAAACATAAACATTTTGGGCGCATTGCTGCTGCCAGCAAAACCCCATCAGCATTATGCCACCTTACAGTGCCTCTGGGGCGCTCCATGCAGCACCTTATCTGGCACCCTTTACATTGCTTGCGATGGTGTTCTATAGGTGACATTTTGGTGGGCCTCTGTGGACAGTGCACTTTCTACTGTGGCCCGTGTGGTGCATTATGGGATGCCATCTGCGGCACCATTGGTTGCACCACTGTGCTGGTGTGTTTGTTGGCAACATTGCTGATGGTAAAATATGAGACCTTGCCTCCTCCTCATTCCCTATGTTAAGTACTGGGTGATGGCTGGAACAGCCTTCTACATTGGGCATTCTGGGGACCAGGGGGCTTCGAACCCATGCTGCCTGTAACAGCGGTCATTGAGTGAACCATTGTGCTACAGCTCTGCTCCTGTGTTTTGTATCTGTACGCTTTTTGGTGCTTCACGTGCGGGAAAGTGCAGGAACGTGCCAACGCGCCCTGTTACGCGCGTTAGGTTCTGGAACGCGCGTTGTCCGTAACGATGCGATGTCCTTATTTGGGGATTTCCGTCTCTACCGCGGCTCCTACCGCGAATCACACTAACGCACTTTAGTAAACATACCCCTTAATATTGTGAACAATATATGCGATATCGAAATGACTTGACGGCCGGACAAAAATGCGAGAGAGGAAAAGATCGGATGAAGGCTCTGTGTAGAAAATGTGTTTTGACCGAATGACTTGACGGCTGGACAAAAATGCGAGAGAGGAAAAGATCGGACGAAGGCTCTGTGTAGAAAATGTGTTTTGACCGAATGACTTGACGGCCGGACAAAAATGCGAGAGAGGAAAAGATCGGACGAAGGCTCGGTGTAGAAAATGTGTTTTGACCGAATGACTTGACGGCCGGACAAAAATGCGAGAGAGGAAAAGATCGGACGAAGGCTCGGTGTAGAAAATGTGTTTTGACCGAATGACTTGACGGCCGGACAAAAATGCGAGAGAGGAAAAGATCGGACGAAGGCTCGGTGTAGAAAATGTGTTTTGACCGAATGACTTGACGGCCGGACAAAAAAAAGAGAGAGAGGAAAAGATCGAACGAAGGCTCGGTGTAGAAAATGTGTTTTGACCGAATGACTTGACGGCCGGACAAAAAAAAGAGAGAGAGGAAAAGATCGGATGAAGGCTCGGTGTAGAAAATGTGTTTTGACTGAATGACTTGACGGCCGGACAAAAAAAAGAGAGGAAAAGATCGGACGAAGGCTCGGTGTAGAAAATGTGTTTTGACCGAATGACTTGACGGCCGGACAAAAAAAAGAGAGAGAGGAAAAGATCGGACGAGGGCTCTGTGTAGAAAATGTGTTTTGACCGAATGACTTGACGGCCGGACAAAAAAAAGAGAAAGAGGAAAAGATCGGACGAAGGCTCGGTGTAGAAAATGTGTTTTGACCGAATGACTTGACGGCCGGACAAAAAAAAGAGAGAGAGGAAAAGATCGAACGAAGGCTCGGTGTAGAAAATGTGTTTTGACCGAATGACTTGACGGACGGACAAAAAAAAGAGAGAGAGGAAAAGATCGGACGAGGGCTCTGTGTAGAAAATGTGTTTTGACCGAATGACTTGACGGCCGGACAAAAAAAAGAGAGAGAGGAAAAGATCGAACGAAGGCTCGGTGTAGAAAATGTGTTTTGACCTAATGACTTGACGGCCGGGCAAAAAAAAAGAGAGGAAAAGATCGGACGAAGGCTCGGTGTAGAAAATGTGTTTTGACCGAATGACTTGACGGCCAGACAAAAAAAAGAGAGGAAAAGATCGGACGAAGGCTCGGTGTAGAAAATGTGTTTTGACCGAATGACTTGACGGCCAGACAAAAAAAAGAGAGGAAAAGATCGGACGAAGGCTCTGTGTAGAAAATGTGTTTTGACCGAATGACTTGATGGCCGGACAAAAAAAAAAAAGAGAGGAAAAGATCGGACGAAGGCTCGGTGTAGAAAATGTGTTTTGACCGAATGACTTGACGGCCGGACAAAAAAAAGAGAGATAGGAAAAGATCGGACGAGGGCTCTTTGTAGAAAATGTGTTTTGACCGAATGACTTGACGGCCGGACAAAAAAAAAGAGAGAGAGGAAAAGATCGGACGAAGGCTTGGTGTAGAAAATGTGTTTTGACCGAATGACTTGACGGACGGGCAAAAAAAAAGAGAGGAAAAGATCGGACGAAGGCTCGGTGTAGAAAATGTGTTTTGACCGAATGACTTGACAGCCGGACAAAAAAAAGAGAGAGAGGAAAAGATCGAATGAAGGCTCGGTGTAGAAAATGTGTTTTGACCGAATGACTTGACGGCCGGACAAAAAAAAGAGAGAGAGGAAAAGATCGGACGAAGGCTCGGTGTAGAAAATGTGTTTTGACCGATTGACTTGACGGCCGGACAAAAAAAAGAGAGGAAAAGATCGGACGAAGGCTCGGTGTAGAAAATGTGTTTTGACCGAATGACTTGACGGCCGGACAAAAAAAAGAGAGAGAGGAAAAGATCGGACGAGGGCTCTGTGTAGAAAATGTGTTTTGACCGAATGACTTGACGGCCGGACAAAAAAAAGAGAGAGAGGAAAAGATCGAACGAAGGCTCGGTGTAGAAAATGTTTGTCTTGTTTTGTGTTTGAGCGGAGCGTCGAGATGGTCCACCGAGCGGGGCGTCCATAATGGTCCACCGAGCGGGGCGTCCATACTGATCCGCCTGAGCGGGGCGAAAGGGATACGATACATTCTATTATAAGTCTTCATCCTTCCTGTGAGACAGAGGACTGAAGGGTTTATAATACACTAGGTCCCGCTTCTTTGGAAGTACGACAACTCGCGTAGCATGTGCAGAGAAGGATATGAATGTTCTCAATAGTAGCTGTTACGCGAGGCATGCTGGTCGGGGCGCATACTAGCCCGGAGTGTGAATGCTCCACAGGCGAATGATTAACGACAATACGTAAGCATCGTGGTTGATCATTATTCTCCCTAGCTCTATATGTCTGTGCTGTTTGTCTTGTTCTGTGTTTGAGCGGAGCGTCGAGATGGTCCGCCGAGCGGGGCGTCCATAATGGTCCGCCGAGCGGGGCGTCCATACTGATCCGCCCGAGCGGGGCGTCGAGATGGGTCCGCCTGATTGGGGCGTCGAGATGGATCTGCCCGACAAGTGGGGCCAGGAGATGGATCTGCCCGACAAGTGGGGCCAGGAGATGGAGAAGCCCGACAAGTGGGGCCAGGAGATACATCTGCCCGACAAGTGGGGCCAGGAGATGGAGAAGCCCGACAAGTGGGGCCAGGAGATACATCTGCCCGACAAGTGGGGCCAGGAGATGGAGAAGCCCGACAAGTGGGGTCAGGAGATACATCTGCCCGACAAGTGGGGCCAGGAGATGGAGAAGCCCGACAAGTGGGGCCAGGAGATGGAGAAGCCCGACAAGTGGGGCCAGGAGATGGAGAAGCCCGACAAGTGGGGCGTCGAGCTGGATGTGACCGAGCGGGGCATCGAGATTGGTCCGCCGAGCGGGGCGTCCATACTGGTCTGCCGAGCGGGGCGTCCATACTGGTCCGCCGAGTGGGGCGTCCATACTGATCCGCCCGAGCGGGGTGTCCATACTGATCCGCCCGAGCGGGGTGTCCATACTGATGCGCCCGAGCGGGGCGTCCATACTGATGCGCCCGAGCGGGGCGTCCATACTGGTCCGCCGAGCGGGGCGTCCATACTGATGCGCCCGAGCGGGGCGTCCATACTGATGCGCCCGAGCGGGGCGTCCATACTGGTCCGCCGAGCGGGGCGTCCATACTGGTCCGTCGAGATTGGTCCGCCGAGTGGGGCGTCGAGATTGGTCCGCCGAGTGGGGCGTCCATACTGATCCGCCCGAGCGAGGCATCGAGATTGGTCCGCCGAGCGGGGCGTACATACTGATCCACCCGAGCGGGGCGTCGAGATTGGTCCGCCGAGCGGGGCGTCCATACTGATGCGCCCGAGCGGGGCGTCCATACTGGTCCGCCGAGCGGGGCGTCCATACTGCTCCGCCGAGCGGGGCGTCAAGATTGGTCCGCCGAGCGGGGCGTCCATACTGATGCGCCCGAGTGGGGCGTCGAGATTGGTCTGCCGAGTGGGGCGTCCATACTGATGTGCCCTAGCGGGGCGTCAAGATTGGTCCGCCGAGTGGGGCATCGAGATTGCTCCGCCGAGTGGGGCGTCCATACTGATCCGCCCGAGCGGGGCGTCCATACTGATGCGCCCGAGCAGGGCGTCCATACTGGTCCGCCGAGCAGGGCATCCATACTGGTCCGCCGAGCGGTGCGTCCATACTGGTCCGCCGAGCGGGGTGTCGAGATTGGTCCACCGAGCGGGGCGTCCATAATGGTCCGCCGAGCGGGGCGTCCATACTGATCCGCCCGAGCGGGGCGAAAGGGATACGATACATTCTATTATAAGTCTTCATCCTTCCTGTGAGACAGAGGACTGTAGGGTTTATAATACACTAGGTCCCGCTTCTTCGGAAGTACGACAACTTGCGTAGCATGTGCAGAGAAGGATATGAATGTTCTCAATAGTAGCTGTTACGCGAGGCATGCTGGTCGGGGCGCATACTAGCCCGGAGTGTGAATGCTCCACAGGCGAATGATCAACGACAATACGTAAGCATCGTGGTTGATCATTATTCTCCCTAGCTCTATATGTCTGTGCTGTTTGTCTTGTTTTGTGTTTGAGCGGAGCGTCGAGATGGTCCGCCGAGCGGGGCGTCCATAATGGTCCGCCGAGCGGGGCGTCCATACTGATCCGCCCGAGCGGGGCGTCGAGATGGGTCCGCCCGATTGGGGCGTCGAGATGGATCTGCCCGACAAGTGGGGCCAGGAGATGGATCTGCCCGACAAGTGGGGCCAGGAGATGGAGAAGCCCGACAAGTGGGGCCAGGAGATACATCTGCCCGACAAGTGGGGCCAGGAGATACATCTGCCCGACAAGTGGGGCCAGGAGATACATCTGCCCGACAAGTGGGGCCAGGAGATACATCTGCCCGACAAGTGGGGCCAGGAGATACATCTGCCCGACAAGTGGGGCCAGGAGATACATCTGCCTGACAAGTGGGGCCAGGAGATACATCTGCCCGACAAGTGGGGCCAGGAGATGGAGAAGCCTGACAAGTGGGGCCAGGAGATACATCTGCCCGACAAGTGGGGCCAGGAGATGGAGAAGCCCGACAAGTGGGGCCAGGAGATACATCTGCCCGACAAGTGGGGCCAGGAGATGGATAAGCCCGACAAGTGGGGCCAGGAGATGGAGAAGCCCGACAAGAGGGGCCAGGAGATGGAGAAGCCCGACAAGTGGGGCGTCGAGCTGGATGTGACCGAGCGGGGCATCGAGATTGGTCCGCCGAGCGGGGCGTCCATACTGGTCCGCCGAGTGGGGCGTCCATACTGATCCGCCCGAGCGGGGCGTCCATACTGATCCGCCCGAGCGGGGCGTCCATACTGATGCGCCCGAGCGGGGCGTCCATACTGATGCGCCCGAGCGGGGCGTCCATACTGGTCCGCCGAGCGGGGCGTCCATACTGATGCGCCCGAGCGGGGCGTCCATACTGGTCCGCCGAGCGGGGCGTCCATACTGGTCCGTCGAGATTGGTCCGCCGAGCGGGGCATCGAGATTGGTCCGCCGAGCGGGGCGTGCATACTGATCCGCCTGAGCGGGGCGTTGAGATTGGTCCGCCGAGCGGGGCGTCCATACTGATGCGCCCGAGCGGGGCGTCCATACTGGTCCGCCGAGCGGGGCGTCCATACTGGTCCGCCGAGCGGGGCATCGAGATTGGTCCGCCGAGCGGGGCGTCCATACTGATGCGCCCGAGTGGGGCGTCCATACTGATGCGCCCGAGTGGGGCGTCGAGATTGGTCTGCCGAGTGGGGCGTCCATACTGATGCGCCCTAGCGGGGCGTCAAAATTGGTCCGCCGAGCGGGGCATCGAGATTGGTCCGCCGATTGGGGCGTCGAGATGGATCTGCCCGACAAGTGGGGCCAGGAGATGGATCTGCCCGACAAGTGGGGCCAGGAGATGGAGAAGCCCGACAAGTGGGGCCAGGAGATACATCTGCCCGACAAGTGGTGCCAGGAGATACATCTGCCCGACAAGTGGGGCCAGGAGATACATCTGCCCGACAAGTGGGTCCAGGAGCTACATCTGCCCGACAAGTGGGGCCAGGAGATGGAGAAGCCCGACAAGTGGGGCCAGGAGATACATCTGCCCGACAAGTGGGGCCAGGAGATGGATAAGCCCGACAAGTGGGGCCAGGAGATGGAGAAGCCCGACAAGTGGGGCCAGGAGATGGAGAAGCCCGACAAGTGGGGCGTCGAGCTGGATGTGACCGAGCGGGGCATCGAGATTGGTCCGCCGAGCGGGGCGTCCATACTGGTCCGCCGAGTGGGGCGTCCATACTGATCCGCACGAGCGGGGCGTCCATACTGATCCGCCCGAGCGGGGCGTCCATACTGATGCGCCCGAGCGGGGCGTCCATACCGATGCGCCGAGCGGGGCGTCCATACTGGTCCGCCGAGCGGGGCGTCCATACTGATGCGCCCGAGCGGGGCGTCCATACTGATGCGCCCGAGCGGGGCGTCCATACTGGTCCGCCGAGCGGGGCGTCCATACTGGTCCGTCGAGATTGGTCCGCCGAGTGGGGCGTCGAGATTGGTCCGCCGAGTGGGGCGTCCATACTGATCCGCCCGAGCGGGGCATCGAGATTGGTCCGCCGAGCGGGGCGTGCATACTGATCCGCCCGAGCGGGGCGTCCATACTGATGCGCCCGAGCGGGGCGTCCATACTGGTCCGCCGAGCGGGGCGTCCATACTGGTCCGCCGAGCGGGGCGTCGAGATTGGTCCGCCGAGCGGGGCGTCCATACTGATGCGCCCGAGTGGGGCGTCCATACTGATGCGCCCGAGTGGGGCGTCGAGATTGGTCTGCCGAGTGGGGCGTCCATACTGATGCGCCCTAGCGGGGCGTCAAGATTGGTCCGCCGAGCGGGGCATCGAGATTGGTCCGCCGAGTGGGGCGTCCATACTGATCCGCCCGAGCGGGGCGTCCATACTGATGCGCCCGAGCGGGGCGTCCATACTGGTCCGCCGAGCGGGGCGTCCATACTGGTCCGCCGAGCGGTGCGTCCATACTGGTCTGCCGAGCGGGGCGTCGAGATTGGTCCGCCGAGTGGTGCGTCCATACTGATCCGCCCGAGCGGGGCGTCGAGATTGGTCCACCGAGCGGGGCGTCCATACTGATGCGCCCTAGTGGGGCATCGAGATTGGTCCGCTGAGCGGGGCGTCCATACTGGTCCGCCGAGCGGGGCGGCCATACTGGTCCGCCGAGCGGGGCGTCCATACTGGTCCGCCGAGCGGGGCGTCGAGATTGGTCCGCCGAGCGGGGCGTCCATACTGATGCGCCCAAGCGGGGCGTCGAGATTGGTCCGCCGAGCGGGGCGTCCATACTGATCCGCCCGAGCGGGGCGTTGAGATTGGTCCGCCAAGCGGGGCGTCCATACTGATGCGCCCGAGCGGGGCGTCCATACTGGTCCGCTGAGCGGGGCGTCCATACTGGTCCGCCGAGCGGGGCATCCATACTGGTCCGCCGAGCGGGGCGTCGAGATTGGTCCGCCGAGCGGGGCGTCCATACTGATGCGCCCGAGTGGGGCGTCCATACTGATGCGCCCGAGTGGGGCGTCGAGATTGGTCCGCCGAGCGGGGCATCCATACTGATGCATTTAAATGGGGCACCGAGACCAATGATGATAGCATCTGTTACTTCCTTATGGTGATTAATTTCGCCACATTAGGAGTTCAGGCAATTCTGAGGTCATAAAATGCCTTTCTCATCAAGAGTATTTGGATGCGCCCAAGCGGGGCGTCCATACTGGTCCGCCGAGCGGGGTGTCCATACCGATGCGCCCGAGCGGGGCGTCAAGATTGGACCGCCGAGCGGGGCGTCCATACCGATGCACCCGAGCGGGGCGTCGAGAGACCAATGATGCAAGCGTCTGTTACTTCCTGATGTTGATTAATTTCGCCACATGAAGGGAGTCAGGCAATTCTGAGGTCATAGAACGCCTTTGTCATCTAGAATATTTATTTAATGTCTTTTTTTCTCTACCGCACTCTTTAAAATCACTGCAGTAACTTGTAATACAGTGCGGTAGGGCCAGCACTGTATTTACAGTGAACTGGTGATGCAGCTATTCAAGTTGGGTAATCAAGTCGCACACAAGTAACGGTATTGACTGTATATTTTGTTTTTTCATTTGGAGGCCTCTTGGATCCATGTCACCAACTGCGATCCATAGAGGCAACCGCCAGATGGAAGAGACAGCAACCTGTGTCGGACTCCATAGCTGGAAACCATGCGTCAGTCACACTGCAAAATGGGCCTTAGAGAATGTATTACTTGTTGAGCAGGGATTTGTCTGTACAGCGCTGTACTGAAGAAATTGGGGACTTATGTGTCGTTACTTTTCTACAGCCTTTACTGTGGCTGGCTCTCCTGGCTGATGATCGGAGTCTGTCATGTTGTTATTATTTGCTTTCACATGATCATGTTGTTCATAATAAATTTGTTATAAGGTGTGTTAGCCTTTGGGTGGGGGGGGGGGGTGTTTGCACCCTGTTCGATTGGCAGAACAGTCCGACTAGCGGGGGCCAGGAGAATAAAAAAAGAAACCATTATTAAGTACTATCATGTGTCGGCCTAGGAGGTCGTGTTTGTTGACCTAATAAAATAAAAAAAATGAACTTTGAGTACTATCCTGCTTGCATCTTACTATTATTGGCATGGGAGGTACGGCCTGCATGCTTGCTGATGTTGATAGACAGTGAGGCTGCGAAGAAAAAAAAAGAATAGAGAGAGCTGTGCCGTCGTTTGTAAGGCTGTTAGAGAGAGGGTAGAATCGACCGCTTGAAGTATGTGTGTGACATAGCCCATACGGTTTTCCTCTTGAGATATTTTATAACGTAACCGTGGGTCGATGCGGTTATTGCCTAGAATAACACACTGTAGACACAATTGAGCTTGTTGAACATGTTTCTCGCGTTGCATGCATAATTTGCCTTGAAAGGTGAGCCAATAGGGGGGTTGTATGAACGGATCTGGCTACGGATACGGCCGTAGAGAGAGAAAATAGCTTCGCGGTGTTGAGGCACCGTACACTGTTTGAACAATTGCTGCAGCAGCGACGGTGTAAAACACACAAAGGGACGCGATACACGGAAACATTTAATAGCCGCGTTGAAACAACAAATCGTTGATGGTTTGTTTGTAGTGCCTCGGCGTGTCAGACAGTTTCGTACAGTTGGCACGGGTATGGACATTTGCGCATTTGTTCCATTGCTCTGCCCAGCATGATGTTGGCGGGACTGTAGATGCCACCGGGCTGTGCGGCGAGGCACGGGTCGGTGATAAGCAGATGGCGGCGGATCCATTTGTCAGCCAGATGAGCGTCGCATAAATCGTAAGTAGCGGATAAAAATTCTAGACGCATTTGTCTACATACGGAAAACACCGCGTACGCTGGAAAGCGTGCGACGAGTAAGGTGTATTGTCGATAAGATCGTATCTGGGCGTATTCATCTTGCGTCGGTATGATCCTATCAGCTTCCAATACCAGCGCGTTTATTTCTTGCAATAAAACGGACGGCGCTTGCGGAAACGCCAGAATAAAAAAAAGAAACCATTATTAAGTACTATCGTGTGTCGGCCTAGGAGGTTGACCTAATAAAATAAAAAAAATGAACTTCAAGTACTATCCTGCTTGCGTCTTACTATTATTGGCATGGGAGGTACGGCCTGCGTGCTTGCTGGTGTTGATAGACAGTGAGGCTGTGAAGAAAGAAGAATAGAGAGGGCTGTGCCGTCGTTTGTAAGAAGTTGATTGAAGGCTGTTAGAGAGAGAGTAGAATTGACCGCTTGAAGTATGTGTGTGACATAGCCCATACAGTTTTCCTCTTGAGATATTTTATAAAGTAACTGTGGGTCGATGCAGTTATTGCCTTGAATAACACGCTGTAGACACAATTGAGCTTGTTGAACACGTTTCTCGCGTTGCATGCATAATTCGCCTTGAAAGGTGAGCCAATATGATAACAAAAGGGGGGTTGTATGAACGGATCTGGCTACGGATACGGCCGTAGAGGAAGAATTGTACAGAGAGAAAATAGCTTCGCGGTGTTGAGGCACCGTACACTGTTTGAACAATTGCTGCAGCAGCGACGGTGTAAAACACACAAAGGGACGCGATACACGGAAACATTTAATGTTGTTTGCGGTGTAACGGCAATAGCCGCGTTGAAACAACAAATCATTGATGGTTTGTTTGTAGTGCCTCGGCGTGTCAAAGAGAAGGTCAAAGACAGTTTCGTACAGTTGGCACGGGTATGGACATTTGCGCATTTGTTCCATTGCTCTGCCCAGCATGATGTTGGCGGGACTGTAGATGCCACCGGGCTGTGCGGCGAGGCACGGGTCAGTGGTAAGCGGATGGCGGCGGATCCATTTGTCAGCCAGATGAGCGTCGCATAAATCGTAAGTAGCGGATAAAAATTCTAGACGCATTTGTCTACGTACGGAAAACACCGGGTACGCTGGAAAGCGTGCGACGAGTAAGGTGTATTGTCGATAAGATCGTATCTGGGCGTATTCGTCTTGTGTCAGTATGATCCTATCAGCTTCCAATACCAGCGCGTTTATTTCTTGCAATAAAACGGACGGCGCTTGCGGAAACGCCACGTCTAGATCGTCGCACTGAAAAAATTTTTTTATCCATCCGTAGTACGTGGGCAGGAGACAAGGAGAAGATACGTTGCACGCGGCCGCCGTGCTGCGTATCGGACAGTCCGTGGATCTGTAAAAAGGCATCGCTCGTCCCGCGTAACGTTCAATAAAAGAAGATGCGAAATTACCGATCAGGCAGGCATACCGAGCGTAGCAGTAGCCGAGCACGATGATGGCGTCCCCGCTGACAGCGGGAGCCATGGTTAGCGTGAGTATTTTCGGCAGAGTTAAGCAGCGGTAATCGTGGAGCCTAGAGTATATATTGACACCGCGTGCGGGTGCCTGTGCCTCAGTGTGTGCTTGGACCTGGGTCGGCATGGAGCCATGTTTGGGAGAGCGCATGGACGCCATACGGGCGCACCACCGCAACATGTTAGAGACGCTTGGTACGTGTGCTACTCGCCGTCTGGCCGCCTTATACTACAAATACGAATCGCTGTCGGGCGTGTACTACTACGTGAACCAAGATGTCGGTTATCTCGCTTATCTTAAAACCGATATGACCTTATTCGAAATGTACCTCGGGAGGGCAGACGGCGTGTTCGCGACCGAGTTTGGCGAATTCGCATCCATCGAGGAACTGTGCGCTCACTTTACAGGCGCGCTGGGAGTACGTTTCATGGGAGACGAGATGGACCGTGACTGTCTGAACCAAATCATAGACACGTACGAACGCGGCGATTGGCACAAGCTCATAAAGGCGCACTATCACGTATGCATGTACATTCTTTTTTACGCGATGCATTTTTATAAATACAGCGCCAACGAACTATTGGACAGGCTGTGGTACAAACGAACCATGTGTCGTAACGTTTGCTTGCACGTTCCGCGAAAGCGTGTGTTGATACTGACGAGATGATGTCTGTATTTTTTGGGAAAATATTATGGGCATACGAAGAGTGTGCGAACCATGGACACACGCGATGTGTGCCAGCGCTGTCTCGAGACGGCGATGGCGTGGAGAGAAGATACGTTCGACACCGCGACGGCCGTATCTACTATGCTGTGTTTCATAGAGCCAGCTACGGAATTGATGCGCGTGTTGTGCGACATGCACGGTCGGTTGGTTCGGGCACGTTGGCCGATGGCCAAACGTATCGTCGTGGATACCGTTTTGTACATGGCGGGGTGTGTTTACGGCCGCGTACAAATCGTCAACCTCAACTCTGAGCGACGCGAAGAGCCCGATGCGCCGAGACCAATTTACAGGGTGCCGATGATCATGCTGTACCGTGACCCGGCGCTGACGCACGCCTTGGTGAGCTTGTGTCGATTATTCAACGCGCCCATCGACGTGCTATCCGCTCAGATGTCTCCCTCGAATTATATACTGGCGCAATACGAGCAGCACTCGGCCATGTCGCCGGTGGGGAGGCGCATGATGATAACGCGACACGACTCGGCGCGCCGTCGTCGGTATCACGCGGCGATGCCCGAAACGTTTAGGGTGTTCGTTAAGTATTGCGACGCATCCCCCATGCTGACAACCGCAAACGCAGTCTGTTGTTCCATATGTTTGGTCTCTGAAAACGAAGGCGACGGGGCGCCCGCCTCTTACTGCATTTTATGTTGCGGACACGTCATGTGCGTGTCGTGCAAAAGCGTGTTGAGGTCGTGCGGCGTGTGCAAGACCAAGATCGGGACTAGCTGCGACACGTGTGTGCGAAATAACATGTTTTTAAGAAGAATGTGACGCAATAAAGAAAAACCACGATCACCGTTAATGTTTTTTTTTTTTTTTTTTTAATACGTGTTTGGAAAGAAGCATCTTCGACTCCGATTTTAAAAAAAGGGGCTGTGACTCTTCTTTTTTAGTAGCATGCTGGGACTGGCTTTCCTCCCAACATGCTGACCGCGATAGCCGCGCTTTTATGGCAGTATCGTGAACGGCTAGTAGAAGAAAATCTGAGGCGGCTGATGGAGCTCGCTGGCACGATCCCTTCGACCGTGTTGGCCGCGCTACCGCCTGCTCACGAACGGGTGCTCGTGGAAAGCGTTAGAGACGTTATGTTTGCGGACGGGATCAATCTCGGCAGGGTGCTGGTGTTCATCAAGTACTGTCAATTACGCGACGAGTCTTTTGATAGAAGACGACTGAAGCGCCTGTGCCAATCGCATGCCGACCTGACGAAATGGTTGGCGGAGCGGCCTTTGTTTTAATCGGGATGATACAGTCTGCAGTAATGATTTTTCTCCGTGTATGGCGCCGGGCACGTGCACCGCGTGTCTCGGGTCGCCGTACATTTTTCTTTAAGAAGATATCCTTTTGTGCACGAGGAACACACGAAACACACTCGTTCGGTGTGTCCTTGCAGAGGCATCCACGTAAAGTACGGACACTCGTAGCATTTGCGGCGGTAGCCGTCTAAATAGTTCCCTGGCCCGCAGGATGTGCCCTCGGCGTACAGCATCGACAGAGAGAAAGAGACGGCTATCGCCGCTGCCGCCGAGCAGATTACCAACATGCTCCCGGTGTACTGCCCCGGAGGGTATATAGTAGGGTACAAATGTCTGCGGTATCACACGATGGAGGTCTCCCGCGAAGAAGGACTCGTTGCGTGTACGAAGCAAAAACAGCCATCCCAGATCATCTCGGACCGCGTGCCGGACGCCCAAGACAAGTATAAACTGCCGCGTTTTGTTGCACGGCACCACCTGTACGAAAAGGTCGCTCTGTATGTGAAAAATACGCCGAACGCCGGGCTGTGCAACGTGTCGCCCGAGACGCTTCACGGCGGCGTCCACATAATGTATCTCATGCGCGACATGAAAATGTTTGATAAAATTTACTGTCCTTTCCACAGAGTGTTCCAGACGGAGTTTGGCCGGTTCACGTCTGTCCACGAGATTCGGGATTATTTTATAAAAAGGAATGTGAATTTTATTGAACGCGCCGAGCAAGACGCGCTTCTGGATAAAGCCGTATCTATGCTGACCCGCGGTCACTGGCACACCATCGTCCGCGCGCATCCTCTGGTAAAATGGTACCTGGTGTTGTACGTAAAATACATGTATGGCTACAAAGCGGATGGGTGGTTGGACTCGGTGGTATACGGTGGACGGATGTGTCGGGACGTGTGCGCGCACTTGTACATGCAGCGGATACTGAGAGTGAAGGGATGCGACTTGTACTTTCTGGAAGAGTACTACGGCGAATTGAAGGGCACGAGGACCATCGAGGCGCTCCCGCCGTGCGAAAGATGCTTAGTCACCAAGATTGCGTGGAAGGAAGATACGCAGACGACCTTTGAAGCGGTGTCTAAGCGCGTGTGTCACGGCAAAGCAACCACGAAGCTGTTGCGTATTTTATCGACCATGATCGGGCTCGTGTGCCGAGCAGGATGGCGGATGGCCAAGACCATAGTGATGGATACGCTGATGTTCATCGTCTGGAAGGCATTTAAAAAACGCGGCCCGCTGCCCCGATACAAGATGCCCATGACTGCGCTGCACGTGTTTCCGGCGTTGACGCATCATTTGATCGACTTGTGTGATGCCTTCGGGGTGTCGCCCGACGCGCTGCAGGATCAACTGTCCAGCACCAACTACGTTTTAACGCAATATGCGAACAACGATTGCATGTCGCCGATGGGACGAAGAATGATGTTCCGGCACGGATTGCCGCTTCAACGACGCAGCAGCGGTGGCAAAACAAAGGAGGAGAAGAAGAAGAAGAGCAGCAGCAACGAACGAATGCCGGAGTGCTTCAAGTCTTTTGTCAGATACTGCGGTGCCGCGCCCATACTGACGGACGTTAATGCCGTTGTGTGCAGCGTATGCATGAAGTCTGAAGAGGAGGAGAGGGACGAAGACGCTGCTGTGGTTTTCCTGGTGCTGATCTGCGGCCACGTCTTGTGTTCGTCGTGCAAGAAGGAAATCAGTATGTGCGGACTGTGCGTGCAATGTATAGAGCCGTTGCCGGGGACCTTTGATGTTAAAAATATGTTCCTGGTCAGACGCTGACGACAGCCGGCGTGTGTAAAAAAAAATGTGTGTGTGGTTTTTTTTTAATAAAACGCCGACCGTGCTTCCATTAAAACAAAAAAAAATGCGTGTGTTTCAGCTTTATTTATTTAGAAAGTTTTTGTATCCTGTGTCCTCGACAAGACTTGTGGGGCAGGGAGACCGGGTCGGTGACTGCCGCCGCCGCCGCCGCTGCTGTTGCAGCGGCGGCGGCGGCAGCATTTTACCCCGGAGCGCGTAGAATGTTTGTATGCTGTTGTGCGTGTAGTGCTCTTGCGGCGTGGTGGATGAGTCGCTTGTTTGCTGGATGGCTGTGGAGCACAGTGCCGGTGGTGGAACCAGGAGCACGAGTGTCATGTCGCCTTTGTGTCCTGCGTGCTTCGGTTGGTTAACCGTGGTTAAAATTGCACAGGGTGGTAGAAGGAGCACCGGATGGCGGGGTCTGTGTTGCACTGGGCGCGCAGGTGCTCGTAGTCGCCTTTATTGAAGAGGGTTTCCAGGAGCGTCTGGGTGAAGGCTTTGTTGTCGACGGGCCACGCACAGCTCACCAGGAGATTCTGGGAACAGGGGATCACGTCAAGGTGGGCTATGTCATTGGTAAAGAGGTCGAGGTACACGTCCGTGCTGTCGCGATGGTAGACGAACGGCGTGCTGCAATCGGAATCGGAAATCGGGTTTGCGTCGTCGCTGTTGCTGTTTTGTACGTGGATGCCCGCGTCGAGAAGCATGAAGTAGAGCTGGTCGGCGACAAGGGCGGCGCCGAGTTTGGGAAATAGGCGCTCCACGATTCGCAGCGTGTGATAGTGTCCCATGTCAGAAAAGACGGGCAGCGTGAAACCCGTGCGGGTGTAGAAGCTGTTAACGGAGCACGGTGTCGAGCCCATGGCTTTGCAGTCGATGATGACGCCGGAGGGGTCTTTGAGGTAGACGCCAGCGGGGAGGCCGATGCCCGTCGTTTGTATCACGGGGCACGTGAGGACGACGATGTGGTACCTTTCCACCGGTATCATGTTTTTTTGGAGCTGTACGCGCCACTGGAGGGCCAGGCGTAAACAGGGATGAACCTGGCGCCTAAAGGAGGTGGGAGGGATGGGAAAAAACTCTGAATGGTTAGAGGTGTCGATGGTGGGAACGCCGCATTGCTTGTGGTGCGCCAGGTCCCGCGTGCGCCAGTGATTGTGCACGGGGCACGACGTAAACCTCTCGTCGTGATCCACACGACCGCGGCCCTCTTCGGAAAAGAAGGTGTAGCCTCCATCGCCCGCGTCAAAGATCGGCACGGGCGTTAGCCTCGAGACACTGTCGAGGCGGCAACACCGTTCGCGATGCAGCATGGCCACGGCGCGGAAACAGAAAGGCGTCTGCGGACGGCGTTTGCCTTCTTTGACCTGGAGTACACAAACGACGTGGGTCTGTGCGCCAGTGCGATGTGCGACAAAGAGAGGACGCCTAGCGGCGTCACACGATGCACAAAGCACTACAGGCGAATATGCGCGGTATCTTATAGCGACGTTCAGACGGCCCCCTGCAAAACGGAGCAGCGCGGCGTGAAACAGAAACGACGCATCTGTGACTTCTGCGAAGGGGCGCGGGAGATGCATGGCGCCATCGTTTGCTGCGACAGTAAAATCTGCTCCCCGTGTCTCGTCGGCGTGCTGGATATGCACGCGTGCGCCGATCGATACCTTACTTGCCACAGGTGCCGCCGACGTGGCGCCGTGCACCAACCGCAGGCCACGACCAGGTGCTGCGGCCAGAACATATGCGATATGTGCGCTTCGGAATGGTACGCCGGGACCAGCTGCGACCGGTGCGCCGCCGACGTCACGCACTACGTCAATAAATTGCGCCTGAAGCCGGCGCTCTTTAGGCCAGTGAACAAACATGGGCGCCGCTCCCGCGGGGCTTCGTCGGCCGTGGAGGAGTATTATCTGGACCCCTGCCACCTGGCAGACACATCGCCGCTCGATCTGGTGGGACCCGGCAGTTTTCTGGCCGGCGAACCGGCGTCTTCCAGAAACGTCCTTCGGGTGGTTTACGACTACGATACGCTGGTCTATCAGTTTCGTCACGTTCCCGGCAAGTGCGCCGCGCCCGCCTGCCCTTCGCGGTTCCTCGCGGGCGCTCCCTCTGCGGATTACAGGCTACCCCCCTCATGCTGCCTGATTGGAATGTCGCCGATGCGGATCTCGTGGAACGGGATTGCGTTCTGTGCGTGCTAGTCAAACAGACGGCGCTGGCCAAGACGCTGTGTCTCGACGACGCCGTGTACCTGGACGAGGAACCCGCGGTGTTTTTTACCGTACGTTTCGACGCCGTCACGGTGGACATGAACCTGGTGGTCAATGCGGCGGCGGCGGCGGCGGCGGGCGCGGGAGTTTTCATCAAGGAACGACTGGGAGTCTGCAGGGTCTCGGAGCACTACCACTACGCCGAGATGATGTCTAAGCTCGCGGTGGAGCGTGTCGCGACGGGTCCAGACGGCGCCAGCGTCTATAGAGTCAACGCTTCGCGGTTGGCGCGGCGAGCAGCGTGAATGAACATCGCCAGGAGGCGGCATCAGCGAGAGAGCGAGTATTTTAAAAAAGACTCGTTCGTTCGGGGGGGGTTATTTATAGTCGCTAAAGGATAATTGGTCAGCGGCGCGGGGGTGCTTGGACTGCGGCGTCGAACGCGGCGCTCCCGCCGACGTTTGTCTGTGCGCACGACGTAAAGCCGGTGACCATCCTGGGCGCAGCCCTCCTCTTCCCGGGCAAAGGCGACACGCCCACAAGGAGTGCGGGGAGAACTCGGATTATGCAAGCCGGTTGCTGTGAGACGTGATACATGTTACGAAGAAGTCGGCGCTCTAACCTGTTCCTGGCAGCCCCAAAGACACGTTGTTGCCGAGAAGAAGAACAACAACTTTATGTACCGCGCGATTTAAAATCACAAGTAGCAGCTACGAGCCTTGAGATTATAAAAGCCCCCCAAAGACAGGATATAAGTGTTAAGACAAAGAAGAAGAACAATTTTTTTTATGTACGCAAGCGGCGGTTTTTGCGCAGTTGCGAGTCTTTCTTTTTATTATATGAAAAAATCCAAACATTCGTCGTTTAAGGAGGAGTGGAATAATCTTGCAACGGTACAAAAAAAACAACAATCCCTTCATCCATACGAAACAGCCGGATGAACGGGATCTACAAACCCGTATCGTTTCCCTGCTAAGCACTCGCACGGGAACTTTAAAAAGAAAGCAGCTCCCGATGCCAAAGTGCGCTCTCTCAACTCCCCCCCCCCCCAAAAAAAAAGGCTTTACGCCGATACAGTCATCTTTTGACCTTTTGCGGAAAGTAATCTCGTCCATCTCTGTCACAAGGTAGCATCGTTTACAATAGGACTCCGAGAATTCTGATATAGCCAAACCAATAGGGGAAAGGTTCATCGCCTTTAAAAAAAAAAATGTTGGTACGGCAACCTCGATGCCGATCAAGTTTCAAAACCTCTTTTAAGTATTCATGAAGGGAGAATCTTTTTTTTAGAACTCCGACAGCCCGTGTAAACGCAAACTATCCTTGACCTGAGCAGCATCCGCATCACAACCCGCAAGTCGATCGGCATAATCGGAAATCGAGCCTCGAGTACATTCTTCGAGACGACAGGGCTCCGGCGAGGACCCCCTCGGCGCGGGCGACAACCGCCCGTGTAAACGCAAACTATCCTTAACCCGAGCAGCATCCGCTTTACCCTCTACCCGCATCGCAACCCGCAAGTCGATGGTCATAATCGGAAATCGAGCCTGGAGTACATTCTTCGAGACGACAGGGCTCCGGCGAGGACCGCCCTTTGAAGTATGGATGCGTTTCTCCGGGAACTGTAAACGCAAACTATCCTTAACCCGAGCAGCATCCGCTTTACCCTCTACCCGCATCGCAACCCGCAAGTCGATGGTCATAATCGGAAATCGAGCCTGGAGTACATTCTTCGAGACGACAGGGCTCCGGCGAGGACCGCCTCGGCGCGGGCGACAACCGCCCGTGTAAACGCAAACTATCCTTAACCCGAGCAGCATCCGCTTTACCCTCTACCCGCATCGCAACCCGCAAGTCGATGGTCATAATCGGAAATCGAGCCTGGAGTACATTCTTCGAGACGACAGGGCTCCGGCGAGGACCGCCTCGGCGCGGGCGACAACCGCCCGTGTAAACGCAAACTATCCTTAAACCGAGCAGCATCCGCTTTACCCTCTACCCGCATCGCAACCCGCAAGTCGATGGTCATAATCGGAAATCGAGCCTGGAGTACATTCTTCGAGACGACAGGGCTCCGGCGAGGACCGCCTCGGCGCGGGCGACAACCGCCCGTGTAAACGCAAAATATCCTTAACCCGAGCAGCATCCGCTTTACCCTCTACCCGCATCGCAACCCGCAAGTCGATGGTCATAATCGGAAATCGAGCCTGGAGTACATTCTTCGAGACGACAGGGCTCCGGCGAGGACCGCCCTTTGAAGTCTGGATGCGTTCTCCGGGAACTGTAAACGCAAACTATCCTTAACCCGAGCAGCATCCGCTTTACCCTCTACCAGCATCGCAACCCGCAAGTCGATGGTCATAATCGGAAATCGAGCCTGGAGTACATTCTTCGAGACGACAGGGCTCCGGCGAGGACCGCCTCGGCGCGGGCGACAACCGCCCGTGTAAACGCAAACTATCCTTAACCCGAGCAGCATCCGCTTTACCCTCTACCCGCATCGCAACCCGCAAGTCGATGGTCATAATCGGAAATCGAGCCTGGAGTACATTCTTCGAGACGACAGGGCTCCGGCGAGGACCGCCTCGGCGCGGGCGACAACCGCCCGTGTAAACGCAAACTATCCTTAACCCGAGCAGCATCCGCTTTACCCTCTACCCGCATCGCAACCCGCAAGTCGATGGTCATAATCGGAAATCGAGCCTGGAGTACATTCTTCGAGACGACAGGGCTCCGGCGAGGACCGCCTCGGCGCGGGCGACAACCGCCCATATATCTTTTAAAGTCTTTTTTTCTTCCTGAGTATCCGAAATTTTTAAAATTAGGGTTATTGAATAAAATCTACCGTAATTGTTTATATAAATAATTTTTCGATGCATTTTTTTTATATTTCAGGGTTAGGGTTGGGACGGAGGGTTAGGGTTATTTATTTATTTAACTGTATATGCACGCTGCTTTTCACCGGGTCAAAGCGGTTGTAACATTAAAGGGAGGGTGTGTTGGAGAGTAATCGATTTGTGGGGTAGGGGCTGCGGATTACATCAAATACTAGGGACGTAGTAGACACGGTTGTCTTGGAAAATATGTCCAGGGGGGGGTAGTCGGCGGCGGGTGCTTGTTTGTGGTCCGAGGCATTGCTGAAGTTAGGGCCGGCGGCGGCGGCGGGGGTTTAGTTGCTTCCCGACCGACGACGGATCTGTGTTGCTTCCGATGAGAGTTCCGGTGGGATCGCGCGTAAGGTTCGCAGGCCCGTCGATTGTATTTAGTTCGTTCGTGGGGGCCGGTGCCGGTGGTTTGTCCGGTTGTTCTGTTGTGGGCGGGTCGGAGCAGCAGAGTGCGGAGCCGGGAAGTCTGGGTTCGGTAAAGGGCTTTGTGAATAAGTAGGGCAGATTTGTATTTGATTCTTTCTTTTTTCGAGAGGGAGTACGCGCAGGAGCGGGGCGATGTGATCTTGTGTTTTGTTTTTTTTGCTTTCTTGCCGCGGTACGTGAGGCGGTTCGGTGTGGGTGGCAGGTAGCCCGTGGTAGATTATGTCGCGGTAGTGCAGGTGGGGGAGCGTCACGGCTCGCCTAAACCGTTCCGAAGTCCTGCGGTTCGAGGCGTCGTCGTACTGTTTTTTGCCCTCGTGGAGTTGTCGCTCGAGCGCGAGCGCTTCGTCTATGACGATTCCTAGATACCGAACGGTGGTCGAATTTGTATTTGTGTGGCTCCGATGTCGAGGTGCGAAGCCTGGGTCTTTTGTTACTAGGAGGGCTTCTGTTTTTCTTTACGTCGATGTTGTTTTGTGGCCAGTCGCAGACTTCTACGAAGCATTCTGATACCGTACGTATAGAAAAATGTTTTTAGCACCGCCGTACAGAGCCCACATCGCACATGTCTCAAAACCAATCCAGCGCACGATACAACACACACACACACACTCGACTAAATTTCACCCTCGCCGCACGTATAACGCACTCGCTTTTCCCGATCGTTTGCCGCGATACCACCTCGATTAATAAGATAAGGCGGTTTAGAAACACCGTCGTTAAATAAAATAAGCGTCTGTTCGTCGGGTCGGAGGTCGCGGGTTAGGGTTATTTATTTAGTAAAGATTTGTATACCGCTGCTCGCTACGATCAGCAGCGGTTTACGTTACGGAATCATAACGTATCGTACAACACAGCGAGGTTTACATTTCGATCAGGCAACGATTTACATAACACGGGAGAATCGATCGGACGCGATATACTACATTTGGTCGGGGCGCACAGATCCGGGTATGCATTTGATCGCGATAGCGTGGGAGGGGCCCAAAACACACAATTTTTTATACACGGTTACATTCCAAATGCCGCCGCGGCAGGCAAAAGCGACGCGGTTGCGATAGAGCATCGCCTTAGGTCAGGTCGTAGCGGGGTCTGAAACAAACGGGTTTCCGTCTAAATTCACTCGAGTTGTTTGTGAGTCCCAACCGGCGCGGGAGCCGGTCGCGGCGGATGCGCGAA
Organism: Ichthyophis bannanicus; assembly: GCA_033557465.1. Lineage (NCBI taxonomy): Eukaryota > Metazoa > Chordata > Amphibia > Gymnophiona > Ichthyophiidae > Ichthyophis > Ichthyophis bannanicus. The sequence goes on from CM066051.1 coordinate 6,953,763, forward strand.
CGCCCCTATCGCTCGTTTCCGCTTCGACAGTTCTTACGCCGGTCGTAACACATAGAGATTCGCGGTTCTTCTGTTCCCGTCGTGCGGCCGAACAGCGATTAGGTAGGATGACTTTAAACGTCGTTATGAGAAGTTTGAAGACGACGCGAGCGGCCACCGGGTGCCAATGCAGTTCTATTAGCACCGGGGTTACGCGGTCCGTGACTTTCTTTTCCACGATGACTCTCGCAGCAACATTCCGAGCCATTCGCGAGATGTTTAGGGCGTTCTTCGGCAGCCCTCGCAGAACGGCGTCGCAGTAGTCCGGGCGGGGGGAATAACGAGAGCTGGTGCAACAGTCCTAAAGTCTGATTTTTTTTTTCTAGGATACGGTCAGGGTCGGGACAGAGGCTTATGTATTTATTTATTTATTTAACCGTGTTTATATCCTGCTTTTCACCGGGTCACGGCGGTGTAACATTAAGGGGGGTGGGGGGGGGGTTTAGGGTTAGGGTTAGGACAGAGGGTTAGGTTTTATGTTTGTCGACTCGATCGACCGCCCTCCAGCGATAAACAGAGCGGTTTACAAAAAAAAAAAATAAATAAATCTTCATAACAGCGAGGCGCAAGGCCGGAAAGAGAAAAGGAAATGACAACTTAATAAAGGATATAGAGAGACGGAGACGAGAGAGGAAGGTCGGCGTAGGGAAAGGATAAAGGCTAGGAGAGAGAGAGAGAGAGGGGGGGGGGTCGAAGGCAAGGTGTGTTTTCAGGGCCCGTTTAAAGGTAGGGTGACGGGGCTCCAGACGAAGAGCAGAGGGAAGGGAGTTCCAAAGAGCCGGACCTATGGAGAAGAAAGCTGAGGAGGAGCGGGTGGATCGGAGGCGAGCAAGCGAGGGGGGATGTAGCGTGAGGCGGCGGTTGAGACGGAAGGAGCGGGGGGGGGGTTATGTGCGTGCGCGCGTGCGTGCGTGTAAGCGGACGAGATCGGCCAAGTATCGTGGTGTGGTGGTATGAAGAACTTTGCGAACGAGTTTGAACCGGATACGAAAGGAAACGGGAAGCCAACGAAGACGGAAGAGAAGGGGGGGGGGGCGTGACGTGGTCTCTATAGGGGAGGAATAAGACACGAGGCGGGCAGCGGTGTTGTGGATTCTCGGAAGTCGTGAAAGTTGGAGTTTAGAGATGCCCGAGAGAACGGAATTAGCGAAGTCGATACGGGAGATAACAAGAGCCAGCGGCGGCGAGGTAGCAAGAGCGGGGTGGAGAGAGAGGATGGCGCGAGATAGTAAAAGGAGGTTTTTAGAGATATGAGAAAAAAAAACGTGATCGGGGAAAGAGAGAGAGAGAGAGATCCGAGTCGAAAAGCACCCCGAGATACCGCAAGGCGGAGACCGTAGAGATAGGAACGGCAGGGAAAGAGGGGGAAGGGGGCCGGTGACCGTGCGGGAACCAAACGGCTGTAGTCTTTTTTGAGAGGTCGAGGTGCAGACGTCCGATCAGAAACAGCGGCCAGTTGAGAGGGGCAAGCCGGGGAGGTGTGGTACGTATATATATATATATATATATATATATATATATATATATATATATATATATATATATATAGAAGAAGAATGTCGTCGTCCGCCTAGTAGAAAACTGAAATTCCAAATTGTTGTACGAGAGGGGTTAATAAGAAATCGAAGAGGAGCCGGCACGGAACCTCGGGGGACCCCACAAGGGAGGGGAAAGGAGTCAGAGTGTGTGTGTGTGTGTGTGTGTGTGTGTGTGTGTGTGTGTGTGTGTGTGTGTGTGTGTGTGTGTGTGTGAGGAAAGAAAGGAGCGGAACCACCGAAAGACAGTGCTACGGAGGCCAGCATCGTGCAGTCGGGACAAGAGGAGAGAGCGATCTACCAGGGCGAATGCAGCGGAAAGATCAAGGGCTACCGCCACCGAGCTTTCGCCGCGGTCGCGAGCTACACGCGGGGCGTTGGCGAAGGCAAGAAGAAGAATGCTCTCGACACCGTGCCCAGGACGGAAGCCGGATCGGCGGGGGTGAAGGAAATCGGCGACGGGATAGTTGGGCAAAGACAACCTTTTCGAAAAGGAAGGTCAGAGGACCGGGCGATAGTCGTTGGGGTCGAGAGAAGTTTTCTTGAGGAGCGGGCGAATTAGAGCGTGCTTCCGCCGGAAAAGACTATTGTTCAGGATAGGGAAGGAAAGACCGAGAGGGAGTCGGTAGCCAGGAGGGGAGGGAGGGATTGGGGTCAAGGGAGCAGAGGGTTAGGGTCGGGACAGAGGCTTATTTATTTATTTATTTAACCGTATTTATATCCTGCTTTTCAGCGGGTCACGGCGGCGTAACGTTAAGGGGGGGGGGTGGGGTGTCGGACAGTAATCGATTTCCGGGGTAGGGGCTATCACCGTCGACGGTTACAACAAACAGTAGGGACGTAGACATTGCGCATTAGCGTCTTGGAAAAATACGTCCGGGGGGACGATTAGGGGAGCGGGGCCGGGCGGGAGGCAGTCAGCGGCGGGTGCTTGTTTCCGGTCCGAGGTATTCCTGAAATAGGACGGTGGGGTTTTTTTTTTTTTTGTCGCTTCTCGAACGACGGCGAATCTCCGTCGCTTCCGAAGCGACTTCCAGAGGGATGGCGCGTAGAGTTCGAAGGCTCTTTCGCAGGCCCGTCGATTGTATTTAGTTCGTTCGCGGGGGACGGAGTTGCCGGTGGTTTGTCCGGTCGTTCTTTTTTTATTTAAAAAAAAAGGGCAGGAAAGGTCACACCCGACCAATCTTGAAGAAATAGACGAGGAAATTCGTAAACATCCCCAGGTAATACAATTAAAACCCCCAGGATACAATAACAGAAAATTTTTAGAAACAAATAAAAAAACAAACAAACAAACCCTCGTCTCTCCAGCCCACGAGAAGGGGGGAGGAGGGGGTTTACATTAAACAATACTAAACACGACATATGAAGAAAACGGATACGGTCAACTTCGGATCCATAAACCTATGAGTGGCCACTCGGCGCTAACGAGGGCTCAAAACAAAAAAAATATATATAAGAAAAGGACTGGTATTTCACCAGACGCTTACGTGGGTGCTTAAGAAACAAACAAACAAAAAAAAGCCCTCCCGATCGCAAGACCCCAGGCCGAAGCAGCAGCAGCAGGAACTCCGTACGCCGCTTCTGAGTTAGATCGGGGTAGATGCGCACCGAAAGCCCACGAAACGAGATTGTTCGCTTCTGAAAAAAAACCCACCTTCGATAACCATTCTTTATCAGAGGTAATCAACAACGTAGACTGTACCTGTGATTCGAGACCAGAATTTTCTAATATATCAGAAACATCGAGAGCATCCTCCTGAGTTTGGTTAACTCCCACAGCGCTTCGAGCCAAAAGCACGTTCGGGCACAGGTAAATAATAAACGGGGGGGGGGGCATCAACTCAGGGGACACTCCTCCAAACATTTCTTAAACATATCCCTAGGAGAAATCGATGGAACTTTCGGAAAATCGATAAGTCTCAAATTATTAACCCGAGATAAATCGATTTTCATCCGTCCTTTCTACGTCCCTCCGAGTATTCCTCAAGGCACCGCGCTTTATCGCGAACATCAGCGCGTTCTATCCGAAGCGCGGAAAAACCTTCCTCTCCGATTCGCTCACCCTTTTAGACAACAAAGATACTTGCGGCAAGAGAGCCTCCCGCAAGGTGGCGATCGCATTCCAAACGGCTTCCGGTGTGAAATTCTGCGCTCTCTGCAACGAAAAGAGCCTTTTTTTTTGGTTCAGCGAGGGGTACCGCCGACTCCGTACCCATCGAGGATCGAGCACTACCATTGGAGGGCGACTCCCTCTCCACTCGTGCCCGTCCAGGCGCCGCCGAGGATCTCCGTGAGCACAGGTCTCCAAATGGCTCGCACTCCAGCCCGATTAAAGCAGCCCGACCTGACCCTCGTGAGGATTTGCCCCACCCCGTCCTCACAGGAGGGAGACGCCGCCGAATCCAGGAAGCCCTCCGGCAAGGGCCGGCTTCGAGTCGGCTTAGGCG